>JAJONR010001358.1:0-111397 GCA_029582245.1 Solanum etuberosum
GGATTGTGAGTGATAGGGTGAAGTCTGAGTAACCCAACTCATAATCCTCCTTGGGGGTTTTCTTGCTTGTGTTCTTTTCCCTCAAAGGACTGTTTACTTTTATGTTGAACCGGGATGTCTAGGAATGTATGTGTAGGAGTAAGTAGAAGAATGAAAGCATGATGGCATAAAGAGCATGAAATTGATACCCGTCCAAAAGTTTTGAAATGTGCTAGATCTATAGGCTTGATGAGTTGAATGTGTTGGATCTCAATATGACATGACAAGGAACCGGTTTGACCTCATGACTTAAGCTAAAACTTGAACTAGGTAATCTAATAAACTGATAATGAAACAATGTGTCAAGTGTGTGTGACAAAAGTTTGAATGTTCATATAGTATGTGCCAATCTAGAACTTGCCCCGTTGGTCCTGCTAGGATAATCTAGGCTAGAAGCTGGGAAATGATCATAGGCCCTTGTTCAAATAAGTCCACTCAAGCCTAAAAACATCCAACCAAATGAAATAAATGTTCCCTTTGATCCAAATGTTTGAGCCTAAGGTAGACCACTTCTTTCAATACACCTAACTCACCTTCCCTAAAATAATTATTATGGCCCTGGTCCCTTCTTGGACATGTGTAGCTTGACTTAGGCCAAAAGCCTAAGTTGAGGGTGGCTAATTCAAAAAGTTACCTTGATCTTGGCCCCGGTCTGACATCGGATATTGTGCACCTCAACTCATGCAAAACACATAAGTTGAGGGTGGCTATGAAAAAGGAAACTGAAAGAAAAAAGGTATGAAAAGAGTCTTGTGTTGAAGAGAGAAAAAAAAGAAAAGAAAAGATAGAAAAAGATGTGAATTTATTCAAAAGAAGCAAAAAGATGAATGACAAAAGTGCTGAAAGAAACAAAGAAAAATGAAGTAAAAGAAAAAGTAGAAAAATGAAAAATATGAGCTATAAAGTCAAAAGTCACATCTGTGTTGAAGAGAGTCAAGGGAAAGAAAAGAAAATAAAAAGATGTCAAGAATTGGTTGAGGAAAGAGGTAAAAAGATAATGTAATGTTAAGGAGGGCAAAATAGTCACTAAAAAAGTACCCAAATATACCATACATGACCCTGGGCCTACGTTACAAGCTAAGAAAGTCCTATAGTGATCCTAGTGACTAGTTTGGAGAGTCTATGCAGTGAAAATAAGGGCAAGCCTATGGTATTGAGCACTAACTGTACTTGAAGTCACTTCTGAGCGTGAGTGTTGAATGAATCCTAAAACTTGAAAGTCATATCTACTGCGTGAAAAAAAGATTTCTTTTGAAGTGAGGGCACTAGTTACATTGTTGGAAAATTGGTACCTTGGTGATTGTGAAAAGTGCATGTTGTGGTGTCTATTGGTAAATCTATGTCATGTTTTGATCTGCATAAGTTAGCTTGTTGAGTCTAGATGAAAAGCTTTGCACTAATGTGATGGAATTGATTGAGAAAGCCATGTGATTGCTTGAGTTTGTATGTATGCTTCTACATAAGTGTCGTTTAGAGTTTTAGTGTGTTGCTCGAGGACAAACAACAAGTTTAGGTTGAGGGTGTTGATGTACCGTGAGTTTACAGTATTTTTGATGTGTTTCACTTAGAGTTTGTGTCTAGGGCCATTTTATATTAGAACTGATGTTTTGTGTATGATTTTTGCAGGAAATAAGCTAGGATGCGGTTGATGGAGATGAGAGCTGAAGATGTGCAGATTTGAGCCACCCACGGACCGTCAATAGGCAGGCGTAGGTGGAGCATCAGGAAAGTCTGACCAAGTGTGGGACTACAAAGTAACCGACGGACCGTAGGTCGACCCACGGGCCGTCCTGTACATCCGTCGATGAGTTCAGAAAGTTGAAGTTCCAGTACCTGATGAAAAATCCTAAGTGTGGAGCCACGGAAGGGGACCTACAGACTGTAGGTCGACCCACGGTCCGTAGTTCGAGTCGTCAAATGAAGCCGCATTCCAGCAGTTTATTTCCTTATTTTGTTTCCTTTTTAATTTAGGATTTGTCTTCTATAAATAGGAGTTGTATTCCTCATTTTTGGGGGTTAGACATTATTGTTTACTACTAAGTTTTGTTCTTTGGGAATTAATTTGCAAACTCTTAGCAATTAACTTTTCGGTTTTCATTTTATAAGGTTTTCTCTTTGAAATTCAATTGAGGATTACGGATTTCATCAATTCTTCTTGTAAGTTCATGAATTCTTTTGAACCAATTATGAATAGTGTTCTTTCAACCATGAGTAGCTAAATCCACAACTAGGGTTTTGAGAACCATGAGAAATTAACAAAGTATGAATAATAATTAAGTAATTCTCGAATGGTGTTCATGCATGCATTGTTAATTCTTTCGCTTAGAAGTCTTTTTAACAGTTGCAAACATTAGAACTCGCCTCGTTTCTACTTACCGGACCAAAGAGGTAGTGAATGAGAAAAGAATTAACAACAGAGATTTAGTGGATGCTATCTAATAGTCTAATATCAATTGGAGTGAGGGTGAAAACTAAGCCATACATTGATGTGATGACTAATCTGAGGTAGAAGGTAAGGTTTAGTAAAGCACACACCGTAGCCGGACGATGGTGCGTGGGGAAATTCTCTATTTGGAGGACCAATCACTTAGGGATACCTAACTTACCAACTTTGCATGTAAAACACTAGGAAAGGATTACTATTATTAGGATTACCGCGTTTTGAGCTTGTAGGGAACACATATACCCTAGTTTCTTTCTTATATTCATAACTCAAAGTTTAAATTGTGTTCACTTGTTACTTAAGCATTCTAAACTGTTACTTAATTACAAAATCCCCCTGTTTACTTTCTTCGGAAATAATTTGACTAAACGGAAATAATAGTGAGTTAAAGTTAAGTCTAAACCATATTCATCGTGGGATCGACCCCAACCTACAAGTTGGGTTCCTTTACTTGATAACGATCGCTTATACTTCTTTAGGGAGGTGTAATTTGAGTGTATCATATAGCGAATTGAAAATTAATTGATCACATCCCTAAGGATCCCTTTCTACTTGATTAATCCCCTGTTTTAGTAGCTGTTAACTGACGAACCTTATCCCCCCATTTGACACTAGTTGTCAACCCCTTTGATTTACTTCAACAGTTTTGACAATATCTTTTTCTACAACCGATTAGAACACGTCTGTCAGTTCTTAATTTAATTCTCTACCGTATCACTCCCTGTGGGATCGACCCCAACTCTTCGTTGGGTTTATACTAGATTGTGATCGCCTACACTTAGTATTGGATGAAGTGTAGTTGAGCGTTATCTGGAGGCTGTGACATTTAGGAACTACCTCACTTCTTTCGTACTCTTTTCGTGCGATAGAGTTCAACTCTATAAAGTTTCTTTCCAATCCGTGCTTGTGCGTATCTTTCAAATCATGCCTCCACGAAGAGTTGTTTGAGGGCGTCCTGCTAGGAGAAATGATGATCCTCAGGATCAAGGGGTCCCCAATGCACCAAAAGTGCAACCCCAAGGAGAGGTCACTAATGCTGAGTTCCAGGATCCTATGCGGATGTTGAGTCAAGTGGTTACCAACCAATCTGCACAACAGAGAGGGGTTTGATAGGATGTGGCTGATACATCTAGGATCTGTGAGTTCTTAAGGATGAATCCTCCAGACTTCACAGGTTCATGTGTCACTGAGGATCCGGAAAGCTCTGTGGACGAGTTGCAAAAAGTGTTTGAGGTCACGCATGTAGCTGATGCTGAGTGAGTGGAACTAGCTGCATACCAACTGAAGGGTGTTGCTAGAGTATGGTACGATCAATGAAAGAAGAGTAGAGCTGAGGGTGCACCAATTGTGAGCTGGGCTGTCTTCGAAGAGGACTTCATGGGGCGTTTCTTTCCCGTGAACTGAGAGAGGCAAATGTAAGGGAATTCCTCACTCTTAAGCAAGAATCCATGAGTGTGCATGAGTATAGCCTCAAGTTCACTCAACTTTCCCGTTATCCTCCGGAGATGGTTGCTGATATGAAGAGCATGATGAGCTTATTTGTATCTGGGCTGTCTCGTCTGTCAAGCAAAGAGGGTAAGGAAGCTATGTTGATAGGAGACATGGACATAGCAAGACTAAAGATTCATATGCATCAGGTTGAGGAAGATAAGCTGAGAGATAGATAAGAGTTCCAAAATAAGAAAGCTAATACGACAGGGAATGAGTCAGGGCAGTAGAAGAGCAATGTGAACCGGCCATCCTTTCAATAAAATCCAAATGGACATGCTCCATCATCTGCTAGTGCACTTGCAACAAGGAATATAGGTGAGTTTAAGAATCATAATTCTCAGAACTTCAGAGCTAGACCTACACAGTCTCAAGGTAGTGTTGCACAAGGAGGTAATGGGACTCCTGCATGTGTTAAGTATGGTAGGAACCACCCATGATCATGTCGTGATGGCTCCACTGGTTTCTTCAAGTGTGGTCAGAATGGTCACTTCATGAGAGAGTGCCTTAAGAATAGGCAAGGTAATGGAAATGGGGGAAATAGAGCCCAATCTTCTTCAGTGGCTCCGCCAGACATAACTACACCTAGAGGAGCTACATTAGGGACAGGCGGATTCATCCTAACAAAATCATGAACTCTAGCTGCAGCTGACCCAACATTAGCATTTGCAGGAGTTGGAACCTACTGGTTGTTCTGATTAGTCACACTCTGAGCCAAAAAATTGGATAGCATTCTGAAACTCTACATTCGAAACTTCCTGATCTGGGACTGGAGGAGCTGCGTTAGCATTCCTTGCGTTAGCTCTACGAGGAGGCATGATCTGAAATGCATAACGATGGATTAGAAAGGTAGATCATACCCATGCACGATTAGAATATCAAGAAAGTAAGGCTTTCCTAAAACACTTTGTAGCTTCCCCCTCATTAGATGTGGTGAACTTCACTCCCATGAAAAGGACTCTACTTCGTGTGGCTTTTGAGACATCCTAGGACAATTAAACCTAATGCTCTGATACCAAGTTTGTAACGCCCCGAGCTACCCCCCAGGACGCGGACACGGGACCTAGGATCACGAGTCACCCCAAGCTAACCCTGCTGGCATAACATAAGCATACTATGATAACTGAAATGAGATCATTCTGTGCGGAAGCTTAAACATGAGATAAACTGAAAGTGATGGGGAATACCGATTCTAAATCTGGATATATAATATGGGAGTTTAACGACAACTAAAATATCAAACTCAAATGATAAAGCTGATTCTAAATATGTCTGAAATAAAGCCTCTAACTGACTAGAGATGCTGGGACATGCCCCAGCTAAATCTTGCAAAAACTGAAACTAAAAGACTGAATTGGAAAGATAACATGTTAATCATCCTCAAAGAATGAGGACTCATCACTAGTGCTGCTGAACTGGAGATCGGGAACCGATCTATGCGTGATCTGGAAGTTGAGAACCTGAACCTACACCACGAGAAGATGTAGCGTAGAGTATGCGTCAGTACTTGAAAGGTACTGAGTATGCAGGATAGAGTCAAGATGAATAATAACATAACTGAACAAAGCATATAACTGAGCAATGATATGATATAAGCATGGTACTATATTGAGAATACTGAACATGAACTAACTTAATGCAATGACCAAGTTTATGACATACTGAGACTGAAATCTAACTGTAACTGATAACATGGTCAATGAAATAGAATCTGACTGTGATGGAGCTACTAATAATCGACATAAAACCACATGAGCTAAATGTGGAGTCCGATGTATACGCCCCATCGAGAGGACCCAATATACCCTGCCAGAGGTTTAGAGGCATGACTGGCGTGATCACTAAAATGATGCCTACAGAGGGGACTTACAACCTACGGGGCACGTAGTTCTGGGACTTGAGGGTGACTGACCCTAGTCCAACTCGGTATTAAGACTACTTCTAACTGATTATGTAAATAATGCATTATGACTGAATTTCTGTAATACTGGATAGCTCAAAATACTGACATGCAAAATCTGAGAATGCAACATTAATGTACTGATAATGAAACATTCGAATCTGAGGCATGTATAATTGAAATAACTGACCTAGCATGTGTAATTCATGAACTAAAAGAACCACATAGCTAGGGTTCTGAGTTTACGAAAGCATCTACACAAAACAATACTAAAATCATGATTGTCTGATTAGGAACATTAAAGTAACTAATTCATAATGATCTGCTAAAATTCTAGAAACCCTAAGTCTAGATAATATGAAGGGAATCAAGAATCTGACTGAATTCTAGGGACCTAATGGGCGAAAGGAACCCACTAGTGAAATCCCACATTTCTGGTGATGAACTCCACGGAGAAATCTTTCGATTTCGGGCTGGAACTCATGAAAACCTTGCTGTATTTTGGAACTAGGGTTTGTCGACTTCTTCTCCTCTATTTCTCTAGTTTGATCGATTTCTTGGTGAATGATTTGAATAGGGTAAGTTCTAATTAAGTTACTACGCTTAAACTGACCAAAACTACGTAGTTAGGGGTCCAACGCATAGTGAAAAGACCAAACAACCCCTGACTTAAAAAGCTGTCGGGGCCACCGACAGACCGTAGATGGACCGACGGTCCATGCTAGTCAGCCGTCGTTCGATATCTGGGACTGAAATTGAGAGGTCTGACCACTGCCCTGGACGACGGACCGTGGTTTGACCTACGGTCCGTAGGTCCCAGCGTGGGTCGACACATAGCCAATTTTTCTGAGGGTTCTGGGGAAAGGTCGCAGGTGGCCATCCACGGACCACCAGCACGGGCCGTGTGTCACCCTACGGTCCGTGGGTAGCAACCGTGGGTTGCACCTGTAACTTCTGGAAATCTACATTTTTGTCTGTTTTCGGATACGGGGTGTTACAGCTATGAAGGCAAAAGAGCAAGGCAAGGACCTTACCAGGCAAAAAAGGAGTGGAAAAGATGAAAAAAGCTGAAGATAATGAAAGCAGACAATCTCCAAAGCCACTCGATAACTCGCCAAGTGGCACTTCAGCTCGCCAAATGTTACAGCGTGCCAGCCTTGGGGAGAAGCCAACTTGGCGATGGAATTGGACATTCGGCGAACCGCCGAATGGATTGACGATAAAGACTTTGATCGCCTAAAGCTACAGATTCTGAATGGTGAAGAGTCAAGGCAAAACAACGATGGTGAAGAACAATTGGTGCATCACCGACCTAGTCGGCGATGCTCGACTAAATCCGCCGAATGACCCCAAAGGCAAAAATCTAGGAATGTATAAATTGATTTTTCAAAAAGAGTTCTGGAGTTTTTGTTGAGTTTTTCGAAGTTCTATTTCCAATTCTGAGTTTTGATCAAGTTTTCTTAGTTTTTGAGAGTTTCTAGTAGATTTTCAAGTTGGTTTGTCGATACTAAGCTATTTTGGAGCATTGTAAAGACTTGGATTATACTACCCAACTTATGGAGATCGTAGTTGGTAATATTTTCCTACTTTTTATAATGTGTGGCTAAAACCCCATTCTTGGGGGTGTGATTATGTGATTAATTGTCTCAATTAGTTTATGGGTGTTATTAATTACTGATTTAATTGTTGTTTTGAAGTGGGTTCGATTGATAATTGAGTTTTAACTCATGAATTGTAGTTGCAAATACAATTCTAGTCTAGTATTCTATGCTTGCTTGAGAAAGAGGTTTTAGAATTAAAGTTATCAGTTGATGATTGTAGAGATTGGGTTGTTGTGGATTCAGCTCGAGAGAGTAAATCTTAATTCGATCCTACATATCTAGCTCGAGAGAGTAGATAAATTAAGGTTTTGGGTTGTTTATAGTATGATGCTTGTTGAGGTTCGAGAGAACTCACTTGATTCGTGATAGTTGATCGAGAGATGGCTATTACATCTAAAGCTAGCCTACCCACTAAGATTTAGCGAATTTTGATAATTAGTAATAACCCGTATAGCGAAATTGGCAATTAATCGATCACATCCCCAAGGATCCCTTGCTACTTGATTACTCCCCTATTTTAGTAGCTGTTAACTGGCAAACCTTATCCCCCCATTTGACACTAGTTGTCAATCCCTTTGATTTACTTCAATGGTTTTGATAATATCTTTTCCTACAACCGATTAGAACACGTTTTTCAGTTCCCAATAGAATTCTCTACTATATCATTCCCTGTGGGATCGAGCCCAACTCTTCGTTGGGTTTATACTAGATTGCGATCGCCTACACTTAGTATTGGATGAAGTGCAGTTGAGGGTTATCAAAAATGGCGTTGCTGTCGGGAAGTGGTGTTTAGAATTCTCTTAGTGAAGTAGAGTTGTGATCTAATCTTGTTTGTAGTTGAATCGACTTGCTTTATTTTGTGTTTGTTGTTGGCTGTTTGTGAACAGGTGACGAGATGAGCATGAATGGAAGCAATGCGAACCAACTTGAATGATGTCAATGAAGCTCAATTGGGTAGCGTGGGTGCTATTCATTTATCTTCGGTCATGGGAAATGCTGTATTCCATGTGACTAGCATGATGCTACAACTTTTGCAAATGAAAGGCTTATTCTGAGGGCTAGCTCATGAGGATCCCCATGACCATATTCAGAATTTTGTGGACGTGTGTAGTCCGTTCTCATTTAAGAACATCTCACAAGAATCAACCCGACTTCGGTTAATCCTTTTTTCTTTGATGGGGGAGGTAACAAAATGGTTAGTTGACCTACCAAGGGACTCGATTACATCTTGGGATGAACTTACTGAGGTGTTCTACATAAGATTTTTCCCGCCATCGAAGATGATGTCGTTGAGAGATAACACTCAGTGTTTCAAACGTTTGGATGGTGAACCAATCCATGAAACATGGCTCAAGTTTCAGAAGCTGTTTCTCAAATGTCCAACCCATGAACTCCCAAACAACATGTTGTTACAACATTTCTATTGGAGTCTAGATTCGGTCAACAAAGGTGTGGCTGATCAGCTTGTCCAAGGAGGTATTATGCATCAACCTTTTGAAATAGTGTCAACTCTCCTTGATGGGATGACGAAGATAAACCGAGCTTGGTACACTAGAGAGGATCAAGTGTCTCCTTTGACTTTCAGACTGACAAAGGAGCAAATAGAAAAAGACCATGAGTGGGATGAAAATATGGCTAAAATGATTACCCAAATGGATCTTTTGTCAAAACATGTCATGTGTAGTGGTTCTAAGGCTCTGAACGCAGTTGGAGTTAGTGGAGAAAATCCTGATGATGCGTATTTTGATGCTTTGTACAATGAAGAAGTACACTTTTTAGCAAATCAGGGAGTAGGTTTCCGCCAAAATTATCCAAGGCCAAGTGGAAACTAGGGTTGGAATAAAGAGCTTGATGAAGGTTGGAAAGACCGTGAGAAGGAGTGGCGTGACCGTGGCACAAACTGGAGGGAGAGAGACGGTGGCAAGGAGAGACATGTACCTCCCCACGAACGTCAAAAGCCTAAAGAGCAAAGGGCTGACTCGGAGAATTTCCGAACTGAAGATATGCTTGCATGCATTCTCAATAAGGTGGAAGGGTCTGACAAAGTCCTCAAAGAGATGAAAGAGGGCGTCTCAACTCTAAATAAGATAGTTACTTCTCACTCGGTGTCCATTAAATAGCTGGGATCGCAAATGGACCAGATATCATCTCATCTAAACCCGAGGCAAAAAATGGGTCTACCAAGTGATACCTTGGTTAACCCAAAGAATGAACCTTGAATGAGTATCCTCATCGTGCCACGACGTTAAATAAGGTGCTTCTTGGGAGGCAACCTAAGTTTTTAAGCTTTTATTATTATATTTTGAATAACGGGTGTTGAATGTGCAGGTTGAAATTTTTAAATTTTGGGAAAAGGAGCAGTTAGGCGAGCCCAGGTACCAGTCGATGACTCACCGAATGGGTCGGTGAGCCTGACTTGGATCACTGTTTGAACCAACTAGTTAGCTAGATGTTTTGTAAACCTCGACGTGCTAATGAGTCATTCGGTGCATCGCCGAATGGGTCGGTGACATAAGTGAGCGTCGCTGAGTGGCGCACGAACTGAAGGGTCAAAAGGCCAAAACCATTTTTAAATTAAAAAATCTCCCTCATTTCATACTTTTCGACTTCTACACTTTCACAACCAAACTTTAGATTCTAATTCTTGCATTTCTTGCATTTTCGTGTTGGATCAAGTGCTCGAGGGGAACTTAGGTATCCTTTGCTAGCCTAGCATTCAAATATCTACTTTTGAGGTTGGTTATCCGAACCACGCCTTTATAGTTTGGTAATTTGGAATGCCTGATCGTTGTCCTATTGTGTTGTTTGCGTAAAATTAAGTGATTATTTGGATTGATTACTGTGTTTTGTGCCTGTGATATCCGGTATTGTGTTAATTGGCCTTTAATTGTGAAATCCCATGTGTTTGCTTGATAAAATTTATGGGTTGTGTTGATTTTATTGTTGGGTCTAGTGGGGGTGGAGTCTGAGTAACCCCGATTGTGCCGATCGTCTGATTTTGTCCAATGATAGAGTGGTTAACGTCATTCTTAAGGGCATAGACGTCGATTGACTAATTTTTGCCAAATCGGAGAAAGTCTAAGTACCCCGAGGTCATGGGTAGTATGTGTCTGGGCTTAATTGCGTGGAATTGGTGTTTAATTTCCATACCTACCTCTTTTGGGTTATTTTCTGGATATTCTGTGTTTTGTGTGATTATTTTTGTGAATGTTGGATTTGGTTGATATATATTGGTTTTGGTCCATTGTGTTGGTCCTTTGTTTTGAAATGAAAAATGTTGGAATGTTGGTTTTGAACCGATTTTAAAAAAATTTCCACCTCTTGATGTGTGTGGATGTGGCTGTTCTCTTGCAATTTTGAGTGTCGGTTGCAATCAATACCGATGACTTAAATAGTGCTCTCGATTGAAAGATATGACTGTACGGCTCTGATGAGGCAAATTGAGTTGCATAAGTCATATGTGAACTCCTAAAATCTGAATTTGACTAGCCGGTTGTTGAGTTGATCTCTTGTGATGATCATTGCACGTGAGCTGAAAATCGTAGAGTCTTGTTTGATGATTGTGTTGAATGCTGTGTGTGGTGAGATTTTCTTGAAATATGTGCTTGGTAATACCTAGAACTTGCCCCGTTAGTTCAATTGACTAATGTAGGCGAATGATAGAGATGATCTTAGGCACAATTTGTGAAGAGTGAACCAAAATTACTATGATACCTCTTTGTGACCACCTTGTGAGAGTGTGAACCTAGCTTGGCACCATTTGAGCCTATCCTTTTTCCTTGGATGAAACATGAATAACTTTGACCTCTTTGTCCCATCACCTATAACCTTCATGAAGCATTGGTTTATTTGAATAGCCGACTTAGGCCAAAAGCCTAAGTTGGGGGTGTGGAGAAAAAAGGAGGAAAGTCAAAAAGTGTGAAAAATTTGCCATTGAAGGATCATGTTGAAAAATACGGAACCCCTTCATGTAAAAAAAGGGAATGAAAGAAGAAAAAGGCCGAAAAAGAAAAAAATTGTTGAAATAAAGTTTGTGAAATGGACAAAATAATTGGGGTGTCCAATGAATCATGCTTAAAAGATCATAGGGTGGAATGCAAAAATAAAAAAAGAGTGAAAGAAAAGGAAAAAAAGTGAAATGCAAGCCATGCTTCATGGAGGTAGAAGTCAGTAAACCAAAATGATCATACCTTTACCCTCAGCCCCGTTACAAGCCTTAAAAGACCTTTGTGATCTTGAGTGAGCTGAAAATAATGTTGGTTGGAAAATAAGGGCAAACATATGGGTAGAATCATGCATGTGTTTATATTTGGGAGTGTGAGAGTTGCTTTTGATTCTGAAATTTTGGAAATTTGATGAATTTTGTGTGAGCATAGAATCATTCGTGGTGTGAGGGCATTTGAATACTTTTGTTAAGCTTGAACTTGCATTTGAAGCAAGCATTGTGAGCTTGAGTTCTATTTGATAATGGTTAGTCACAGTTTGAAACTTAGAGTGCACAATTGAATATTGCTTGAGTACTTTGAACGTCTTGTGTGCATTCGTATTGAGTCTTGAGTAGCACTGTTTGTAGACATCTTTATTGAACTGATTAATCTTGTGTTTTACTTGAGGACAAGCAAAAGTTTAAGTTGGGGGTGTTGATGAGTCTGGGATTTCGACTCATTTAGGGCTTGTTATTCATAGTATTAGTGCCATCGATGCTTATTTTGTGCTCTAAACTGATGTTTAAATGCTAATTTACAGCTATGAAGGCAAAAGAGCAAGGCAAGGACCTTACCAAGAAAAAAGGAGTGGAAAAGATGAAAAAAGCTGAAGATAATGAAAGCTGACAATCGCCAAAGCCACTGGGCGACTCGCCGAGTGGAACTTCAGCTGGCCAAATGTTACAGCGTGCCAGCCCTGGGGAGAAGCCAACTTGACGATGGAATTGGACCTTCGGCGAACTGCCAAATGGATCGGCGACAAAGACTTTGATCTATTAAAGTTACAGGGTCTCAATGGTGAAGAGTCAAGGCAAAACGGCGATGGTGAAGAACAATTGGCGCATTGCCGACCTGATCGGCGATGCTCGACTAACTCCGCTGAATGACCCTGAAGGCAAAAATCTGGGAATGTATAAATTGATTTTTCAAAAAGAGTTCTGGAGTTTTTGCTGAGTTTTATGAAGTGTTGTTTCCAGTTTCGAGTTTTGATCAAATTTTCTTAGTTTTTGAGAGTTTCTAGTAGATTTTCAAGTTGGGTTTTCGATACTAAGTTATTTTGGAGCATTTTATAGACTTGGATTATACTACCCAGCTTATGGAGATCGTAGTTGGTAATATTTTCCTACTTTTTATAATGTGTGGCTAAAACCTCCATTCTTGTGGGTGTGATTATGTGATTAATTATCTCAATTAGCTTATGGGTGTTATTAATTACTGATTTAATTGCTGTTTTGAAGTGGGTTCGATTGGTAATTGAGTTTTTACTCATGAATTGTAGTTGCAAATGCAGTTCTAATCTAGTATTCTATGATTGCTTGAGAAAGAGGTTTCAGAATTAAGGTTATCAATTGATGATTTTATTGATTGGGTTGTCGTGGATTCAGCTCGAGAGAGTGAATCTTAATTCAATCCTACCTATCTAGCTCGAGAGAGTAGATAAATTAAGGTTTTGGGTTGTTTATAGTATGATGCTTGTTGAGGTTCAAGAGAACTCACTTGATTCGTAATAGTTGATTAGGAGATGGCTATAACATCTAAAGGCTAGCCTACCCACTAAGATTTAACAACTTTTGGTAATTAGCAATCACCCGTAAAGTGATGTACCATGAGTTTAAAATATTTTTTATGCGTTTCACTTAGAGTTTGTGTGTGTCTAGGGCCTTTTTTAGATTAGAACTGATGTTTTGTGTATGATTCTTGTAGGAAATAAGCTTGGATGCGGTTGATGGAGATGAGAACTTAAGATGTGCAAGTTTGAGCTACCCATAGAGTGACCCACAGACCGTAGGTCCTATGACGGACAGTTGATGGGCAGGTGTATGTGGAGCATCAAGGAAGTCTGACCAAGTGTGGGACTACGAAGCAACTGACGGACCGTAGGTCGACCCATGGGCCGTCCTGTACATCCGTTGATGAGTTCAGAATGTTGAAGTTCCAGTACCTGATGAAAAATCCTAAGTGTGGAGCCACGAAAGGGGACCTACGGACCGTAGGTCGACCCACGGTCAGTAGGTCGAGTTGTCAACTGAAGCCGCATTCCAGCAGTTTATTTCCTTATTTTGTTTCCTTTTTAATTTAGGATTTGTCTTCTATAAATAGGAGTTGTATTCCTCGTTTTTGGGGGTTAGACATTATTGTTTACTACTAAGTTTTGTTCTTTGGGAATTAATTTGCAAACTCTTAGCAGTTAACTTTTCGGTTTTCATTTTATAAGGTTTTCTCTTTGAAATTCAATTGAGGATTCCGGATTTCATCAATTCTTCTTGTAAGTTCATGAATTCTTTTGAACCAATTATGAATTGTGTTCTTTCAACCATGAGTAGCTAAATCCACAACTAGGGTTTTGAGAACCATGAGCAATTAACAAAAAGTAATTCTCGAATGATGTTCATGCATGGATTGTTAATTCTTTCGCTTAGAAGTCTTTTTAACGGTCGCAAACGTTAGAACTCACCTCGTTTCTACTTGCTGGACCAAGGAGGTAGTGAATGAGAAAATAATTAACAACAGAGATTTAGTGGATGCTATCTAATAGTCTAGTATCAATTGTAGTGAGGGTGAAAACTAAGCCATACATTGATGTGATGACTAATCTGAGGTAGAAGGTAAGGTTTTGTAAAGCACACACCCGTAGCCGGACCAAGGTGCGTGGTGAAATTCCCTATTTGGAGGACCAATCACTTAGGGATACCTAACTTACCAACTTTGCATGTAAAACACTAGGAAAGGATAACTATTATTAGGGTTGCCACGTTAAGAGCTTGTGGGGAACACATATACCCTAGTTTCCTTCTCATATTCATAACTCAAAGTTTAAATTATGTTCACTTGTTACTTAAGCATTCTAAAATGTTACTTAATTACAAAATCCCCCCTGTTTACTTTCTTCGGAAATAATTTGACTAAACGGAAATAATAGTGAGATAAAGTTAAGTCTAAGGAATATTCCTCGTGGGATCGACCCAACCTACAAGTTGGGTTCTTTTACTTGATTACGATCGCTTATACTTCTTTAGGGAGGTGTAATATGAGCGTATCAAATTTTGGCGCCGCTTCCGGGGAATAAGGCTTTTAGATTAAGTTTAACTACATTATTGAACTTTAGTCAAGTATTTCCTAATTTTACGTTACGTTTTGTTTTTGTTTTCTACAGATTCCTATTCTAGTGTATGCCAAGTACACGGAGTCGAGGCGAACCATTGACCCTCTACGATTCAGAGTTGAATAAAACTTTGAGAAGAATGAATAATCAAGGGGTACACAATAATCCTGATGGAGAGGGTCAAGGAGATAGAGTTGGGGTGCAACCGCCTCAGGTTCATGGTGGTAATTTAATTGGTAATGCAGAAAGGGTCCAAAATCCGCCAGCACCGAGGTTTCGTGAGCATTACAGGGCTGATTATGATGCGACCACCTCAGATGGTCCTATTGTTCTTCCGCCTCTACCTCCAGGTCATACATTTGTGGTAACCAACAGTTTGATACAGATGCTTACAGCGAGAGGGTTGTTTGCTGGGTTGGATTCGGGGGATCCCTATGCTCATATGGCTAAACTTTCATGTGTGTGCAAGAGTTGTGTTGGGCGACCAGAGTTAGATATGGATGCCATCGATCTGAGGGTCTTTCAACTATCACTGACTGGAGATACTGCTGTGTGGTTTTCTGAGTTACCATACAATTCGATCTATACATGAGACCAAATGCATAAGGTGTTCACAGTAAGATACTTTCCTGTGTCCAAGAAGTTAAATCATGAAGATAAACTGAACAACTTCACGGCATTACCAGGAGAGTCAATAAGCAGTTCTTGGGATAGGTTCACCGGGTTCATTAGAAGTGTTCCAAACCACCGCATTGATGATGAGTCTTTGAATGAGTATTTCTATAGAGGGCAGGATGACAATGGAAGAGCCGTGCTAGATACTATTGTCGGAGGATCATATGGTGAATGCACTTTTGGGAAGATCACCGAAAAGCTTGAGAGGAATTTTCAAAACAACAAAGCCTGGAGCACTAGAAAAGCAAACACTGGTAGGAACATGTTCACTGTCCAAAACGCACCCAACAAAGCTAATGATGACAATCAGGAAGAGATGGCTCAGATGAGAACAAAATTGGGTCTAGTACTAAAACATATGAGTAGTAGTGCAGAAAAGGTAAATGTTGTGAATTATCTGACTAGATCTCCACCACCACCAATTGAGAAGTGTTACTATGAGGAGGATGCGAATTTTGTGAATGCCCAGACGGGGGGTTTTCGAACCAACGCCTAAGGTTCCAACTCGGATAATTGGCGCCAAGGTTAAGGAAACCAAGGTTGGAACTATGGCAGCTACAATCGTGAGGGTAACTACAACCGTGAGGGTAACTATGTCCGGGATGGGAACTACAATCGTGATAACAACTACAACCGGAATAACTATGGCAACAAGAATGATAAGGCTGGTCCCTACGTCCCTCCTGGTAATAGAGAGTCTGGTAATAGTATGTCACGAATTGAGGATATGATGCAAAAGATGATGCAGCAGTTTGATGCAACTGATGAGAATTTGAAAGAGATGCGAAATGACTTGTATGGAATCGTTCAAAAAGTTGATGCCCATGCAATGTCAATCAAGAAACTTGAGCAGCAGTTTAGTCAGTTGTTCGCCACTGTGAATCTGTGTCAGCCTGGCACACTTCATAGTAACACCATCCAGAATCCAAAAAATGATGGGCATTGTATGGCAGTCACTACTCGCGGAGGAAAGCAGACCATAGACCCTCCCATGCCGTCCGAGGTTGAAAAAGTGATAGAGAAGGATGAGGATGAGATTGAGGTTACTGAAATTCCAAAAGATGATATTGCAAAGGAAGCCGAGGTGACCCAAAAAGTTGTTCCCATGCCTAGACCTCCACCTCCATTCCTACAGAGATTGGTGAAAAAGACCGAAGAAGGAAAATACCACAGGTTCATAGCTATGCTGAAGCAACTTTCCATAAATATCCCGTTAATAGAAGCTTTGGAAAAAATGCCTGGGTATGCTAAATTCATGAAAGATTTAGTGACAAAAAAGAGGGCTGTTATTTTTGAGAATGAAGAGAGACTGCAGCATTGTAGTGCTATCGCCACTAGGTCACTTGTGCAAAATAAAGAGGGCCCTGGAGCTTTCACTATTCCTTGTACCATTGGGAAGTCACACTTTGCGAAAGCTTTGTGTGACTTGGGGGCCAACATTAATTTGATGCCATTGTCCATTAATTAGAAATTAGGTTCAGGAGCTCCGAAACTGACTGCTATGCATTTACTTATGGCCGACAGAATTGTGTGGAGGCCCGTTGGAGTGCTCGAAGATGTCCTTGTGAAAGTGGGGTCGTTCATATTTCTGGCAGACTTTGTGATACTCGATTGTTAGGTTCATTTTGAGGTTCCCATCATCTTAGGGAGACCATTCATTGCTACTGGGCGTGCCTTAGTCGATATGGAGAGAGGGCAGATGAAGTTTAGACTAAATAATGAGGAGGTCACATTTAACATATGTAGGGCTATAAAGCAAGAAGGTGATGTTAAGTCAGTATCGGTGGTGAATCATACTGTGTAGCAAGAGTTTGAAGTGCCTATTGAGGAGAGGATAGGTGTTGATGCACTAGCAGCGGTAACATTGAATTGTGACATTAATGATATTGAAGTCATGAATGAGCTTGATGAGTTTCACCTAAAAGCATATGAGAATTCAACCTTATACAAGGAGAAGATGAAGAAGTACCATGATCAAAAGATTGAAAAGCGTGAATTTGTTGTAAGTGATCTGGTGCTTTTATTCAACTCAAGGTTGCACTTGTTTCCTGGCAAGCTCAAGTCCAAGTGGACCGGGCCATTCAGAGACTCAAGTATTTCCACATGGGGCGGTCGAGCTTGAGAAAGAGGAAGGAACGAGGTTCAAAATGAATGCGAAGAGGATAAAAGTCTTCTTGGGGAAATCTAAGAGTGTGCAAGAAGTGATCGAGGCCTACTATGTTGATGAAGTCTGAGTAATCAAGGTGTCTGCATCGTGCCGCGATGTTAAATCAAGCACTGCTTGGGAGGCAACCCAAGATGTACAATCTATCCAACTATAAGAGTTTCTTTCCGATTTAAGAGTTTCTTTCTTTCGTGTTGATTTTTCGTAGCTTTAGCTAGGTGTTTTATTTTTTTTATTAGTGTTGGCTAGATATAGAATAGGGTCCGTGTCTAAAAAGTGTCTAGAAAATGTAATAACAATGTCCTAATGGTTGCTACGTGTGCAGGGATGAAAGGTAAAAATCTGTAGAAAATAGTTGTGCAGTGGTCTACGGACCCCATCGACGGTCCGTTGGTCAATCCATGGACCGTGGATGGCGTCCGTATATGCAAGGTAAGTTTTCTAATTTTTTCTAAGTGTCAGAGTGACCTACGGTCCGTAGGTCGACCCATGGACCGTTGACGGGGGCTCCGAGAAACCGGACCCACCAGCTTCTTGACAGGTCTTCGGCGCATTTGCGCCACAGGTTTGCTTCACCCTATGCTTTACTTTTGATTTTTGTGCATTGAGGGAAATTGCACCTTATTTTGTTGGGGGGGTGGGCTAAATGGATTGTGAGTGATAGGGTGAATTCTGAGTAACCCAACTCATAATCCTCCTTTGGGGTTTTCTTGCCTGTGTTCTTTTCCCCTAAATGACTGTTTACTTTTATGTTGAACCGGCATGTCTAGGAATGTATGTGTAGGAGTAAGTAGAAGAATGAAAGCATGATGGCATAAAGAGCATGAAATTGATACCCGTCCAAAAGTTTTGAAATGTGCTAGATCTATAGGCTTGATGAGTTGAATGTGTTGGATCTCAATATGACATGACAAGGAACCGGTTTGACCTCATGACTTAAGCTAAAACTTGAACTGGGTAATCTAATAAACTGATAATGAAACAATGTGTCAAGTGTGTGTGAGAAAAGTTTGAATGTTCATACAGTATGTGTCAATCTAGAACTTGCCCCGTTGGTCCTGCTAGGATAATCTAGGCTAGAAGCTGGAAAATGATCATAGGCCCTTGTTCAAATAAGTCCACTCAAGCCTAAAAACATCCAACCAAATGAAATAAATGTTCCCTTTGATCCAAATGTTTGAGCCTAACGTAGACCACTTCTTTCAATACACCTAACTCACCTTTCCTAAAATAATTGTTTTTGCCCTGGTCCCTCCTTGGACATGTGCACCTTGACTTAGGCCAAAAGCCTAAGTTGAGGGTGGCTAATTCAAAAACTTACCTTTATCTTGGCCCCGGTCCGACATCGGATATTATGCACCTCAACTAATGCAAAACACATAAGTTGAGGGTGGCTATGAAAAAGGAAACTGAAAGAAAAAGGGTATGAAAAGATTCTTGTGTTGTAGAGAGAAAAAAAAAGAAAAGAAAAGATATAAAAAGCTGTGACTTTATTCAAAAGAAGCAAAAAGATGAATGACAAAAGTGCCGAAAGAAACAAAGAAAAATGAAAAATATGAGCTATAAAGTCAAAAGTCACATCTGTGTTGAAGAGAGTCAAAGGAAAGAAGAAAATAAAAAGATGTCAAGAATTGGTTGAGGAAAGAGGTAATAAGCCAATGTAATGTTAAGGAGGGCATAATAGTCACTAAAAAAGTACCCAAATATACCATACATGACCCTGAGCCTACGTTACAAGCTAAGAAAGTCCTATAGTGATCCTAGTGACTAGTTTGGAGAGCACTAAATGTACTTGAAGTACTTGAAGGTACAAGCCTATGGTATTGAGCACTAAATGTACTTGAAGTCACTTCTGAGCGTGAGTGTTGAATGAATCCTAAAACTTGAAAGTCATATCTACTATGTGAAAAAAGGATTTCTTTTGAAGTGAGGGCAATAGTTACAATGTTGGAAAATTTGTACCTTGGTGATTGTGAAAAGTGCATGTTGTGGTGTCTATTGGTCAATCTATGTCATGTTTTGATCCGCATAAGTTAGCTTGTTGAGTCTAGATGAAAAGCTTTGCACTAATGTGATGGAATTGATTGAGAAAGCCATGTGATTGCTTGAGTTTGTATGTCTGCTTCTATATAAGTGTCGTTTAGAGTTTAGGTTGTTGCTCGAGGACAAACAACAAGTTTAAGTTGAGGGTGTTGATGTACCGTGAGTTTACGGTATTTTTGATGCGTTTCACTTAGAGTTTTGTGTGTCTAGGGCCATTTTATATTAGAACTGATGTTTTGTGTATGAATTTTGCAGGAAATAAGCTTGGATGCGGTTGATGGAGGTGAGAGCTGAAGATGTGCAGATTTGAGCCACCCACGGAGTGACCCACAGACCGTCGATGGGCAGGCGTCGGTGGAGCATCAGGAAAGTCTGACCAAGTGTGGGACTACGAAGCAACTGACGGACCGTAGGTCGACCCACGGGCCGTCCTGTACATCCGTCGATATGTTCAGAAAGTTGAAGTTCCAGTACCTGATGAAAAATCCTAAATGTGGAGCCACGGAAGGGGACCTACAGACCGAAGGTCGACCCACGATCCATAGGTGACCCACGGTCCGTAGGTCGAGTCGTCAACTGAAGCTGTGTTCCAGTAGTTTATTTCCTTATTTTGTTTCCTTTTTAATTTAGGATTTGTTTTCTATAAATAGGAGTTGTAATCCTCGTTTTTTGGGGGTTAGACATTATTGTTTACTACTAAGTTTTGTTCTTTGGTAATTAATTTGAAACTCTTAGCAATTAACTTTCCGGTTTTCGTTTTACAAGATTTTCTCTATCAAATTCAATTGAGGATTCTGGATTTCATCAATTCTTCTTGTACGTTCATGAATTCTTTTGACCCAATTATGAATTATGTTCTTTCAAGCATGAGTAGCTAAATCTACAAATAGGGTTTTGGAAACCATGAGCAATTAACAAAGTATGAATAATAATTAAGTAATTCTCGAATAGTGTTCATGCATGCATTGTTAATTCTTTCTCTTAGAAGTCTTTTTAACGGTTGCAAACTTTAGAAATCGCCTTGTTTCTACTTGCCGTACCTAGGAGTGAGAAAAGAATTAACAACAGAGATTTAGTGGATGCTATCTAATAGTCTAGTATCAATTGGAGTGAGAGTGAAAATTATGCCATACATTGATGTGATGACTAATCTGAGGTAGAAGGCAAGGTTTAGTAAAGCACACACCCGTAGCCGGACCAAGGTGTGTGGTGAAATTCCCTATCTGGAGGACCAATCACTTAGGGATACCTAACTTACCAACTTTTCATGTAAAATACTAGGAAAGGATTACTATTAATAGGATTACCACGTTAAGAGCTTGTGGGGAACACATATACCCTAGTTTCTTTCTCATATTGATAACTCAAAGTTTAAATTGTGTTCACTTGTTACTTAAGCATTCTAAACTGTTACTTAATTACAAAATCCCCCCTGTTTACTTTCTTCGGAAATAATTTGACTAAACGGAAATAATAGTGAGTTAAAGTTAAGTCTAAACCATATTCCTCGTGGGATCGACCCCAACCTACAAGTTGGGTTATTTTACTTGATAACGATCTCATATACTTCTTTAGGGAGGTGTAATTTGAACGTATCATATAGCGAAATTGACAATTAATCGATCACATCCCCAAGGATCCGTTTCTACTTGATTAATCCCCTGTTTTATTAGCTGTTAACTGACGAACCTTATCCCCCCATTTGACACTAGTTGTCAACCCCTTTGATTTACTTCAACAATTTCGATAATATCTTTTCCTACAACCGATTAGAACACGTCTTTCAGTTCCTAATTGAATTCTCTACCGTATCACTCCCTGTGGGATCGACCCCAACTCTTCGTTGGGTTTATACTAGCTTACGATCTCCTACACTTAGTATTTGATGAAGTGTAGTTGAGCGATATCAGGAGGCTGCGACATTTAGGAACTACCTCACTTCTCTTGTACTCTTTTCATGCGATAGAGTTCAAATCTATAAAGTTTCTTTCCAATCCGTTCTTGTGCATATCTTTCAGACCATTCCTTCACGAAGAGCTGTTCCAGGTCGTCCTGCTAGGAGAAATGATGATCCTCAGGATCAAGGGGTCCCCAATGAACCAGAAGTGCAACCCCAAGGAGAGGTCACTAATGCTGAGTTCTAGGATCCTATCCGAATGTTGAGTCAAGTGGTTACCAACCAATCTGGACAACAGAGAGGGGTTCGACAGGATGTGGCTGATACATCCAGGATCCGTGAGTTCTTAAGGTTGAATCCTTCAGACTTCACAGGTTCAAGTGTCACTGAGAATCCGGAAAACTTTGTGGAAGAGTTGCAAAAAGTGTTTGAGGTCATGCATGTAGCTGATGCTGAGCGAGTGGAACTAGCTGCATACCAACTGAAGGGTGTTGCTAGAATATGGTACGATCAATGGAAGAAGAGTAGAGCTGAGGGTGCACCAATTGTGAGCTGGGTTGTCTTCGAAGAGGACTTCATGGGGCGTTTCTTTCCCCGTGAACTGAGAGAGGCAAAGGTAAGTGAATTCCTCACTTTTAAGCAGGATCCATGAGTGTGCATGAGTATAGCCTCAAGTTCACTCAACTTTCCCATTATGCTCTGGAGATGGTTGCTAATATGAGGAGCATGATGAACTTATTTGTATCTGGGTTGTCTCGTCTGTCAAGCAAAGAGGGTAAGGAAGCTATGTTGATAGGAGACATCGACATAACAAGACTAAAGATTCATGTGCATCAGGTTGAGGAAGATAAGCTGAGAGATAGATAAGAGTTCCAAAATAAGAAAGCTAATACGACAGGGAATGAGTCCGGGCAGTAGAAGAGTAATGTGAACCGGTCATCCTTTCAATAAAAGCCAAATGGACATGCTCCATCATCTGCTAGTGCACTTGCAACAAGGAATAGAGGTGAGTTTAAGAATTAGAATTCTCAAAACTTCGGAGCTAGACCTGCACAGTCTCAACGTAGTGTGGCACAATGAGGTAATGAGACTCCTGCATGTGCTAAGTGTGGTAGGAACCACCCAGGAGCGTGTTGTGATGGCTCAACTAGTTTCTTCGAGTGTGGACAGAATGGTCACTTCATGAGAGAGTGCCCTAAGAATAGGCAAGGTAATGGAAATGGGGGCAATAGAGCCCAATCTTCTTCAGTGGCTCTGCCAGACATAGCTGCGCCTAGAGGACCTACTTCAGGGACTGGTGGAGGAGCAAACCGTCTATATGCTATCACCAGTCGCCAAGAGCAAGAGAATTCTCCAGATGTTGTCACTGGTATGATCAAAGTCTTTTCTTTTGATGTTTATGCATTGCTAGATCCAGGTATGAGTTTGTCTTTTGTGACTCCATACATTGCGATGAATTTTGATATTCTTCCTGATAAACTTCTTGAGCCCTTTAATGTTTCTACACCTGTTGGTGAGTCTATTCTAGCTGAGAGAGTTTATCGTGATTATGTCATTTTTGTCAATCACAAGGACACCATGGTTGACTTAGTCGAGTTAGACATGGTAGATTTTGATGTTATTTATGGTATGGACTGGCTTCATGCTTTTTATGCCTCAGTCGATTGTAGGACTCGAGTAGTTAAGTTCTAGTTTCCTAATGAGGTAGTTATAGAGTGGAGGAGTAGTTCAACAGTGCCTAAGGCTCATTTTATTTCGTACCTTAAGGTGAGAAATTTAGTTTCCAAGGGGTGCATCTATCACTTAGTCCGAGTTAATGAATCTAGTATTGAGACACCACCTATTCAATCAGTTCCAGTTGTGAGTGAGTTTCCAGAGATCTTTCCAGATGATCTTCCCGGAGTCCCTCTTGAGAGAGAAATATACTTCGGTTTACATATTCTTCCTGATACTTATCCTATCTCTATTCCGCCATATAGAATGTCTCCAGCTGAGTTAAGAGAGTTAAAATAGCAGTTGAAAGACCTTCTTGAGAAAGGTTTCATTGGACCTAGTATTTCACCTTGGGGCGCTCCGGTCTTATTTGTGAGGAAGAAAGATGGTTCTCTTAAAATATGTCTAGATTACCGTCAGTTGAACAAGGTTACTATCAAGAATAAGTCCTCTTCCAAGAATTGATGATCCTTTGATCAACTTCAGAGTTCCAGGTATTTTTCTAAGATAGACCTCAGACCAGGCTATCATCAATTGAGAGTAAGAGAAAATGATATTCCAATGACTGCATTCAGGACCCGCTATGGTCATTATGAGTTCCTAGTCATGTCTTTTGGTTTGACTAATGCTCCTACAATGTTCATGGACCTTATGAACAAAGTGTTTAACCCTTATCTAGATATGTTTGTTATCGTGTTCATTGATGATATCCTAATTTATTCGAGGAATGAGAAAGACATGCTAGTCACCTCAGAGTAGTTCTCCAAACTCTAAAGGAAAAGGAGTTGTATGCTAAATTTTCCAAGTGCAAATTTTGGCTTGAATCAGTGGCATTCATAGGCCACATTTTTTCTAGTGAAGGGATTCGAGTTGACACTCAAAAGATTGAGGCAGTGCAGAACTAGCCTAGACCTACATCTCCAACTGATATTAGGAGTTTCTTGGGATTAGCTGGTTATTATAGAAGGTTTGTCGAGGGGTTCTCATCTATTTCATCCCCATTGACTAAGTTGACTCAGAAAACAACAAAGTTTCAATGGTTTGAAGCTTGTGAGAAAAGCTTTCAGGAATTGAAAACTAGGTTGACTACTGCCCCAGTGTTGACCTTACCAGAAGGTACACAAGGCTTTATTGTGTACTGTGATGCGTCCAGAGTTGGACTGGGTTGTGTGTTAATGTTTAATGGCAAGGTTATAGCTTATGCATCCAGACATCTTAAGGTTCACGAGAGGAATTACCCAACCCATGGTCTAGAGTTGGCTGATGTAGTTTTCACTTTGAAAATATGGCATCACTATCTTTAGGGTGTTCATGTAGACGTGTTCACCGATCACAAGAGTCTTCAGTATGTATTCAGTCAGAAAGAGCTTAATCTCAGACAGAGGAGGTGGTTGGAGTTACTCAAGGATTATGATATGAGTATTCTCTATCACCCAGGTAAGGCTAATGTTGTCGCTGATGCTTTGAGCAGATTGTCTATGGGTAGTACTGCCCATGTTGAGGAAGGAAAGAAAGAGTTAGCAAAGATGTGCACAGAGTTGCACGATTGGGAGTCCGGATAATAGATTCCAATGAAGGAGGAGTGGTGGTGATGAATGGGGCTAAATCATTATTAGTGTCTGAAGTGAAAAAGAAACAAGACCAAGACCCTATGTTGCTTGGATTAAAGGCAAATGTTCAGAAGCAGAAAGTGATGGCTTTTGAACAAGGGGGAGATGATGTATTGAGGTATCAAGGTAGATTGTGTGTACCAAAGGTGGATGAACTTTAAGAGAGGATTATGGAGGAAGCTCATAGCTTTAGATACTCTATCCATCCGGGTTCCACAAAGATGCATCGTGACTTAAGGGAAGTCTATTGGTGGAATAGTATGAAGCGGGGTATTGTAAAGTTCATTGCTAAGTGCCCGAATTGCATACAAGTCAAGGTAGAGAACCAGAGGCCCAGTGGTATGTCTAAAAACATAGATGTTCCGAAATAGAAGTTGGAGATGATCAACATGGATTTTATTACTGGTTTGTCGCGGTCTCGCAGACAACATGATTAGATTTGGGTGATTGTAGATCGGATGACTAAATCAGCCCATTTCTTACCGGTAAAGATTACTTTTACAACAGTGGATTATGCCAGGTTATATATTCAAGAAATAGTCCGACTTCATGGAGTTCCGATGTCCATCATTTCAGATAGAGGTGCACAATTCACTGCATAATTCTAGAAGTCTTTCTAGAAAGGTTTGGGTTTCAAGGTAAATTTAAGTACTGATTTTCATCCTCAAATGGATGGTCAAGAAGAACTTACAATTCAGACCTTAGATGATATGTTGAAGACGTGTGTGATCGATTTCAAGGGTAGTTGGGATAATCACTTACCTCTAATTGAGTTTTCTTACAATAATAGTTATCACTCTAGCATCCAAATGGCTCCCTATGAGGCTCTTTATGGGAGAAGATGTAGATCTCCTATTGGATGGTTTGAGGTTGGTGAAGTTGGGTTGATAGGACCAGACTTGGTTCATCAAGCTATGGAGAAAGTGAAGACTATTCAAGAAAGGTTGAAAACAACGCAAATTCGCAGAAATCCTATACTGATGTTAGGAGAAGAGACTTAGAGTTTGAGGTGGACGATTGGGTTTATTTGAAGATTTCAGCCATGAAGGGTGTTATGAGGTTTGGCAAGAAGGGTAAACTTAGTCCCCGGTATATTAGTCCTTACAGGATATCCAAGAGGATTGGCAATGTAGCCTATGAGTTGGAGCTACCGTCAGAGTTAGCAGCAGTCCATCTGGTGTTTCACATTTCAATGTTGAAAAAGTGTATGGGCAATCCTTCACTTATTATACCTACTGAAAATATTTGTATTAAGGACAACCTATATTTTGAGGAGATTCCCGTTGAGATTCTAGATTGTCAGGTTCACAAGTTGAGGACCAAGGAGGTTGCATCAATCAAGGTTTTATGGAGGAATCAGTTTGTTGAAGAAGATAATTGGGAGGCTGAGGAGGATATGAAGAAGAGATACCCACATCTCTTTGATCCCGGAGACATTCCCATTAAGGTACTAATTCTTTTCTTGGTACTTTTAAAGTTGGAACGTTGTGTTAGTTTGCATCTTAAGTGTTTGAGTTGGGTGTAGATGTTTCCACCCTCGTTTCTACTTAGAGTAATCTCATTGGAGGACGAATGTTTCCAAGGGGGAGATATTGTAACATCCCGCCATAGAAAGAGATAAATTTAGAAAGAACTAATTTGGAAAGAGCCAAATCTGGAATTTTACAAGTTATGCATAAGTTGTGAGTTTTGGATCACCTTCAAATGACCATAACTTTCGGTACAGGATGAGTTAGGTGGCCCATAGGATATCAAATGAAAGGTTTTGGAATCCTCTTTCCAAAGCCACCGAGTTTGCTAAGTTTTGAGCTTTTATGAGGGAGATATGCCCGTTTAAAGTTAGCCTGCCCAGTTAAGGAAAGTTACCTAAATTAATGAGGGGTATTTTGGTCTTTTCCTTACCCCATCAGATTAAATCAAATTTAGTGATATTTTGGGTTCAAATCTGATTTGGGTCAGTTTTAACAAATCCTAATTTCGCTTAGGGTTTTAGAAGAGAGTTCAAGAAGAGGAAAAAAGGAGAAAAGGAAGAACGATCAAGGTTCATGCGAATCGAGGATTTTTTTCACCAAATCGAGGTATGCAAGTTTTCATAGTGTTGGGTTCATTCTCCCACACGCCAAACATGTTTTACATTATCGAATTCATCCCTAACAATTGAGAAATTAAGTTCTTGATGAGTTTCTTGAAGTGTTGTTATTCGTTCTTGAATCTTGATGTTTGGTTGAGTTCTTGAGGAGAAGATTTTGTTAAGGGGTTGAGTAAATTGATAGTTCTTGACTGGGTTTCGCTGAAATTGTCCCGAGTTATAAGAATTCGAGAGTTTTTACCTTAGAATTTCAGTGGGTATGAGTTGAATCGAGTTTGGGAGAGGATGAAAAGATCGGGCATAATTAGGTGCCCAGGTCCGCATCGCGGACTTGCTCCCCCAGAGAAATTTCTCTCTCCGTGTTGCGGAGAGAATGCGGACTCCACTGTTTCAAAAATTATTTCACGACCAAATATTTTAATTCATCTCCGCGTCGCGCCCTTGCTCCCCAGACAATGTTTTTCGACCGTTTCTCATTATTAACTATCTAAAGCATATTTAATCATCACGATATCCTTCATATCATAAATCATAACCTTGAATTCATAATTCAAATTTAAGGTAGAGTTAAGAGTTAAGTCTTGAGAGTTCTTTCGAGTCATTTTGAGAAGTCTTTTTACAATCTTTTAAAACTTATTTTAAGACTTGAGTACTTGAGTTGAGGAAGCGTAAAGTTGAGTTTCATTTTATAAAAAATGAATTTCATTTTATAAAAAATGAATATATGGGAACTAAGTATTCCAAAGAGTAAATGTTTTTACATTTAAGAAAAGAGGAAACATCGATTTCCAAAAGAGTTCATGAGGAGTTTTGAGTACTATCTCTTTTAAGAGAAACCTTTTGAGTAATAATCTCAAAGTTGAGGAAGAGGAAATATTTTTTTTAAAACATATGAGCTAAGTTATATTTTGGTAGTAGTATTGAGCACCGATATGGGGGAGAGTTCAAACAACTAACAACCCCCATAAACCATATAGCCAACGTGCGTGGAAATGGTCATACTTTTTAGATGATTCCTTTTTGCTTTTAAGCATAAACTAGTGGATCCACTTAGTTGAGGAGTTCTGTACCTCGGCAAGGTATAAGACAGTTCTGGCAGCGTGGGCAAGATGTTGTATCATCACATAGCTCATAGTGATGGTTGTTGGTTAGAGAATCTCCCAGACAGAGTTATTTTGTATCTTTATATACAAAGTGAGTTATTATTGTATTTTTAAATACATTGAGTTCTTATTACTATTTTAAATGCTTTATATAAACTACATTTTTATCATCGTTTTATATTGCATCGAGTTGAGAATCCATGAGGTTGAGTTGAGTAGAGTCGAGTTGAGTATGTTCCCTTTTTATCAGTTCAAGCTTGCAGGTTATGTTCAGTATTCCCCTTGCATGCTTGTACATTTCATGTACTGATGTCATTTAGCCTGCATCTTTCATGATGCAGATACAGGTAACCAGGATCATCAACCAGTGCTTCTTTGATCCAGTTGGTTTCCAGAGTTGTTTGGTGAGCCTCTTTGCTTTCGGAGGATCCCTTATTTATCTTCAGTTATTTCAGTTTGTTAGGATGATCGGGGGTCTTGTCACGACATCCCTCATAGTATTAGAGGCTTCATAGATAGATAGACAGTAGTAGTTCATGAGTGTTGTTCATTCAGTTGTTATCTTCTAGACTTGAGTTTCCCTTGAGGCCAGTTTGAATATTTTATTTCTATAATTATTCTGAGTTTACTTTTGAGACAGTTGAGTAATTTTATCTTTTAAGTTTATTCTATGTTGAGAAAGTCTTCCGCTGAGAGTTGAGCCAGGCCAAGGGTTCGCTTGGGGCCAGCAATGGTTCTCGAGTGCCGGCCACGCCCAGGGTGTAGGCTCGGGGAGTGACACAATTATTAACTCAAAATTTTGAACTGGGACACCTCTAAACTTTTTACTGCAATCAATTTAAATTATATATAAATAGACTAGTTAATAACAAATAAGAAAGATTATGCAAGTACTAGTCTTGACCACTAGTATGCCTCATTTGAGGTTTAGTCAACTTAACAATAAATAGCTTCTGATTTTAGAGTAATGAATCACTTCATTGGCTCTGGTTTAAAGCATGAGAAGGTATCTTACCTAATGTATTGTCTGAAATGAATTCAAATAGTCTTTTTACTGTGCCACCTGGTGAGAGTTTAAGGTGTACAATGGGAAGAGACTAAGGCCTAATATTTAGGTGAAGTCATTCTTTAATGTTTTAAAAGAGCAAGTTTTTGATTTCTTATTCAACAGTAATTATTGACATCTTGTCTTTGATTTTTCATTAAACATAGATCTTGATTTCTCTCATTGATGTGTGATATTAATCTTTATGAGATTCAACCTATCATAAGAAAAAAAGGAGAATGTTAAGTGGATTATTTAGGGTTTGGATGTCGATTAGTTATCATGATAGACTAGTGGGTTTAAATTTGAATTAATCCCCAGAGTTTACTTTCTCATAAATGGTATTAGCCTCTTTGAGACTAAGCCTATCAAAGATGAACAATAGGAAAAGATTTAAAGCCTATTACCTACTAATTTTATGGAAGAAGTTGTAATACCTCGGACTTGGGAAAGGTAAAAAAAGGTTAACGGGTAGGTTCACAACCCTAAAACAGACCATGGACCCTTCAAACTGAAACTTAAATGGCTCGTGAAAGGGACCACTGGCCGTTTAGATGCAGTGGGTTGGCCGTTAAAGGCAGCCCTGAAAAGGGCCACTTGGACGGCGCCTTATACAGATCGTATAGGGTTGGACGGCCAGATTAGGGCAAGTTGCCCAACCGTCCAGAGCTGCCTGGATTTTAAATCACCTGGACGGAACCCTAAATAGCCAGTGAAGCTTTGAACGGTCTATTTAGGGGTCCATCTAGGGTCACCCGTCAGCTTTTCAGTTAAATTAAACTTCAAACAACCATATCTCTCATTATATAATGAATTAGGAGCCCCATGACCTATCAAATTAAAGGACTACGAATCCTGTTTCCAACGCCACTAAGTTTGCCTCATTTCAAGTTCAGAGTAAAAGGTTATACCCGTTTTAGTAAAGCCCTGTCAGATAGTTGAAGTTTCATGGGTGGTGGAGTGTTTCACGGACCGTGGAGCCCTAAACGGTCTGTGTAGCCTTCCTTTTAAGGAACTCCATTAGCTTTTAAGTTGGGATCATTTTGGTCATTACCTTATGTGTTTTGTACCTAAGCTACGTCGTTTTAACCCCTATTCTAAGCCTAAACCACGACGTTTTACACATAGTTAAGGGCTTAGAAAATGTTAATCAATTTTTTTACATTCACTAACACTTCAAGTGATTATAGAAATATTCCAAGAGGAGAAAAACTAGGGTTTTGAGCGTTCTTCGAGCTTCGTTGATTTCACCAAGAACTTCATTTTCCAGGTATTTAAGACTATCATAGTATTGGACTGTTTCATCCCCGTGCCCTACATCTACTTTCAAATAAGAAAAAGAGTAATCTCGGGTTCTATCCTTAGATTTGAGTATTCTTGAGATGAGTTGATGTTGAGTTCTGAGTCCCTAAGTTGCTGATTATTGAATTTCTATTCCTAATTATTGAATTGTTGTATATTGTGTTTTGAGATTATTGAGTTGATGGTTTATGTCTATTTTTTAGCATGAACCTCATTCCTGAGTATTCATTGAGTTCTTATTGAGAATCTTTTAAACAAAACATAATTTTTTTAACTAAGTTTTTGAGAAAGTAAAGAGGAGTTTGAGAAAAAGTTTTAACCAAGATTTGAGCAAGAGTATAAGGGAACTAAGCATTCCCAAATGTATCATTATTTTTACCTTTAGCAAAGATAAAACTTGTTATCTAAATGAGCATTGAGTTTACAGATATTTCAGAGCAATTACCTCTTTTAAGAGGATAGTTTGAGCAATTATCTCAAACTAGAGAAAGAATATGTTTTAGATATCAATTATTATATTGGGTGAGACGCTGTATCATTAAGTTGCTCACAGTGATGGTTGTCAGTCAGATAAGCTCCAAAATAGAGTTAAAGTGTATTTTTATGTATAACTTATTATATCGAGTTCAGAGATGAGTAAGTATTTTGTAAAGCTTTAAATCATTCAACTCCTTTATAACTTTACATTCAGCTTGAGTATATTTTATCTACTACTATACTTTCCTTCAGTTGTTTCTCTTCGGCTATATTACATACTTCTACATTCAATGTACTGACGTCATTCGACCTGCATCTTTTTGTGAAGCCGTCACAGGTGTTCAGGATCATCAACAGGCGCTCCATTAAGATCACTCTACACTCTAGATAGTTTTGGTGAGTCTTTTTGCATTCTGGAGGACTTCACATTTACTTTCAGTTTAGTTGTTTTGAGGCGTCGTGGGTCTTATCTCGACACCTATCTTAGACATTAGAGGCTTCATAGATAGATAGATTCAAAGAGTCTCTCAGTAATTTCTTTCCTTTAAAGATGTTTTACAAACTATTATAATTATTGCAATGAATATTTTTAGACATTCGAGTTGAGTTTTATTTTGAGATCAAATTATGTTTTAAGCCTATTATTGCTTGAGTGAGTCTTCCGTTAAGTAGTCAGTCAGACCAAGGGTTCACTTGGGGATCAGAAATAGTTCTCGAGTGCCGGCCACGTCTAGGGTATAGGCTCAGGGAGTGACAAACTTGGTATCAGAGCACAAAGTTCAAGAGTCCTAGGGTTTCTATGAAGTTGTGTCTAGTAGAGTCCTTCTTATTGGTGTGAAGTGCACCATATCTATAATTCGGAGGCTAAGACATTTAGGAACATTTCACTTTTTTCTTACTTATGTTTGTGTGAAAGAGTTCAAATCTATAAAAGGTTCTTTGAATTCATGCTTACACGTGGCTTTTAAGATCATGCCTCCATGAAGAGCTATTTGAGGACGGCCTGCTATGAGCAATGCTGATTCTCAAGATCAAGACGCTCCCAATGTACGGGAAGTGCAACCCCCACAGGGAGATGTCACCAATGCTGAGTTTAGAAATGCAATTCAGATGCTAACTCAGGTTATGGAAAACCAGGATGGTAAGCCAGGAGAATGTCGCCATGATGTAGCTGATACATCTAGAAACTATGAATTCTTGAGAATGAATCCCCTAGAGTTCATTGGGTCGAAGGTCACCGAGGATCTGAAGAACTTTGTGGAAGAGCTTCAAAATGTGTTTGCGGTCATGCGTGTTGCTGATACAGAGCGTGTGGAGTTAGCCTCATATCATCTCAAAGGTGTTGCTAGGATATTTTATGATTAGTGGAAGAATAATAGGGCAAAGGGAGCACCACTTTTGAGCTGGGTTGTATTTGATGATGCTTTCTTAGGGAGATTCTTTACCCGAGATCTAAGGGAAGCTAAAGAGAGAGAGTTCCTAAATCTAAAACTGGAAGCGATGAGTGTGCAAGAGTATAACCTCAAGTTTACTCAGCTATCCCTCTATGCACCGGAGATGGTGGCGTATATGAGGAGTAGGATGAGTTTGTTCGTGTCTGGGCTATCTCGCCTATCCAGCAAAGAAGGTAAGACAATTATGTTGATAGAGGACATAGACATAGATAGACTCATGATTCGTGTGCAGCTGGTTGAAAATGATAAGTTGAAAGACAGAGAGGAATTTCACAACAAGAGGGCCAAGACAACAAGTAATGAAACAGGCCAGTAGAAGATCGGAAATTAGAATCGATCATCTTTTCAGCAGAGGTCATCCGGACCTACTTCGTCTTTAGCTAGTGAACCTGCACCAAGAAACATGAATGATCACAAGAATTAAAATTCCTAGAATTTTAGAGCCCAGGGTACTTAGTCTCAAGGTAGTGTAGCACGAGGGGCTAACTGGACCCCCGCTTGCACTAGGTGTGGTAGAAACCACCCACGAGAATGTCATGATGGCTCCAATGGCTATTTCAAGTCTTGTCAGACGATTCATTTTATGAGAGAATGCCCTAAGAATAGGCAGGGTAATGGGGGTAATAGAGCCCAATCTTCTTCAGCAACTCCAACAGATATAAATGCTTAGAGAGGAGCTACTTGAGGAATAAACGGAGGTACAAACCATATGTATGCTATTTCTAGTTGCCACGATCAGGAGAACTCATCAGATGTTTTCACTGGTATGCTCAAAGTCTTTACTTTTGATGTTTATGCCTTACTTGATCCAAGTGCAAGTTTGGCTTCTGTGACTCCTTATGTAGCCATGAGGTTCAACATTTCCCCTGAATAACTTCTTAAGCCCTTCAGTGTTTCCACACCAGTGGGTGAGTCTATTCTAGCAGAATGAGTCTATCGTAATTTTACCATCTCTGTTTATCACAAGGACACAATAAATGACTTAGTTGAGATAGACATTGTAGACTTTGATGTTATTCTAGGTATGAACTAACTTCATACTTGTTATGCCTCAATCGATTGTAGAACTCGAGTAGTCAAGTTTAAGTATCCTAATGATCCAGTTTTAGAGTGGAGGAGTAGTTCAACAGTACCTAAGGGTCATTTCATTTCATACCTTAAGGCCAGAAAGTTAGTTTCTATGGGGTGCATTTATCACTTAGTCTGAGTTAATGAATCTAGTGTTGACACACCTCGTATTTAGCCAGTCCCAGTTGTGAGTGAGTTTCCAGAGGTATTTCCAGACGATATTCCAGGAGGGAGGTATGTCTAGATGATATTCCCAGAGTCCCTCTTGAGAGAGAAATAGAGTTTGGAATAGATATTTTTCCGATATTCAATCCATTTCTATTCTACCATATAGAATGGCCATCGCTTAGTTGAAAGAGTTAAAAAAGCAGTTGCGAGATCTTCTTGATAAGGGTTACATCTGAGCAAGTGTCTCACCTTGGGGCGCTCCGGTCTTATTCGTGAGGAAGAAAGATGGTTCTCTTAGGATGTGTATTGATTACCATCAATTAAACAAGGTCACCATAAAGAATAAGTATCCCCTTCCGAGAATTGATGACCTTTTTGACCAACTTCAGTGTGCCACTTTTTTCTCAATGATAGACCTTAGATCTGTCTATCATCAGTTGAAAATGAGAGAAAGTGACATCCCAAAGACAACATTCAAGACCTGTTATGGTTATTATGAGTTTCTTGTTATGTCCTTTGGTTTGACTAACGCTCCTGCAACATTTATGGATCTTATGAACATCGTATTTAAGAAGTATCTGGATATGTTTGCTATTATATTTATTTATGACATATCGATATATTTGAGGAATGAGGAGTACCATTCTAGTCATTTCAAAATAGTCCTCCAAACTCTCAAGGATCGGGAGTAGTATGCCAAGTTTTCTAAGTGTGAGTTTTGGCTTTAGTCCATTGAATTTTTAGGCCACATAGTGTCTGGCGATGGAATTCGAGTTGACACTCAGAAGATTGAATCAGTGCAGAATTGGCCCAAACCCACATCCCCAACTAATATAAGGAGTTTCTTGGGATTGGTTGGTTACTACAGAAGTTTCATTGAGGATTTTTTATCTATTTCATCCCCATTGACTAAGTTGAATCAGAAAACAACTAAGTTTCAATGGTCTGAAGCTAGTGAGCAAAGCTTTCTGGAATTGAAAACTTGGTTAACTACTGCTCCAGTGTTGACCCTACTAGAGGGTTCAAAGGGTTTTTTCTTCTATTGTGATGCATTCAGAGTGAGACTTGGTTGTTTATTGATGCAAAATTTTAAGGTTATAGATTATGCCTCTAGGCAGCTTAAGATTCACGAGAAGAACTACCCTACTCATGATCTCGAGTTGGCGGCAATAGGTTTTTCTCTCAAGATATGGTGTCACTATCTCTATGGTGTTCATGTGGATATGTTCACAACCCACAATATTTTCTAGTATGTCTTCACTCAGAAGGAGCTAAACCTTCGACAAAGGAGGTGTTTGGAGTTACTCAAGGATTATGACTTGAGTATTCTCTATCACCCAGGTAAAGCTAATGTTGTTGCTAATTCCTTGATTAGGTTGTCCACGGGGAGTACTGCTCATGTCAAAAAAGACAAGAAAGAATTGGCTAAGGAAGTTCATAGACTTGCATATTTGGGAGTCCGTTTGTTAGATTCCAGTGAAGGTGGAGTGGTCATGATGAATGGGGCTGAATCATCGTTAGTGTCAGAAGTGAAGGAGAAAAAGGACAAGGATCCTATTTTACTTGATTTGAAGGCAAATGTGCATAAGTAGAAAGTGATGGCGTTTGCACAAGAAGGAGATGATGTGTTGAGGTATCAAGGTAAGCTGTGTGTTCCAAATATGGATGAACTCCTTGAGAGAATCATGGAAGAAGCCCATAGTTCCCAATATTCTATTCATCCAGGTGCCACCAACATGTACCATGACTTTAAAGAAATCTATTGGTGGAGTGGCATGAAGAGGTGCATTACGGAGTTTGTTGCTAAGTGCCCTAATTGACAACAAGTCAAGGCTGAGCATCAAAGGCCATATGGTGTAGCTCAGAATATACCCCTTCTAGAATGGAAGTGGGAGATGATTAATATGAACTTCATTACTGGCTTACCGCAATCTTGTAGACAACACGATTCCATTTGGGTGATTGTGGATTGGATTACCAAATCAACTCAATTCTTGCCAGTAAAGACTGCCAATACAACATAAGAGTATGCAAATCTGTACATTCGAGAGAGAATTCGACTAAATGGAGTTCCCTTGTCCATCATTTTAGATAGAGGTGCTCAGTTTACCACACAGTTTTGGAAGTTGTTTCAGAAAGGTTTGGGTTTGAAGGTGAACCTTACTACTACTTTTCATCCTCAGACTGATGGTCAAGTAGAGCGCACAATTCTAACCTTAGAGGACATGTTGAGAGTTTGTCTTTTGGATTTTAAAGGTAATTGGGATGACCACTCACCTCTTATTGAGTTTGCATACAATAATAGTTACCACTCCAACATTTAGATGGCTCTGTATGAGGCTCTATATGGGTGAAGGTATAGATATCCTATTGGGTGGTTTGAGGTTGGCGAAGCTGAGTTAATAGGACCAGATTTGGTTCATTAATCCATGGAAAAGGTGAAGATGATTCAAGAGAGGTTGAACGCAACATAGAATCTTCAGAAATCTTATACTAATGTTAGAAGAAGAGATTTGGAGTTTGAGGTTGATGATTGGGTATATCTCAAAGTTCACCCATGAAGGGTGTTATGAGGTTTGGTAAGAAAGAGAATCTCAGTCCCCGATACATTGGTCCTTACCGGATATCCAAGAGGGTTGGTAATGTAGCTTATGAGTTGGAGCTACCACCAGAGTTAGCAGCAATCCATCCCGTGTTTCATATTTCTATGCTGAAGAGTGTTGGAGTAAGGGATAGTCTCTCCTATGAGGAGATTCTAGTTCAGATACTTTATCGCTAGGTTCGCAAGTTGATAACCAAAGAGGTTGCATTAGTCAAAGTCTTGTGGAGGAACCAATTAGTTGAGGAGGCTACTTGGGAAGCCGAGGAGAATATGAAGAAGAGATACCCTTATCTCTTTTTCTCTGAGTTAGCTCTAGTTCAAGGTACTAACTCTTTTTAAGGTATTTTTCATTGTGATATGTTGAGTGTATGCTATTTGTTTATGCTCATGTTGGGATGATAGTTTCTTTCCTAATCTTTTCATGCTAGTTGAGTTGCATTCAAGGATGAATATTCCCAAAGGAGAGATATTGTAACACTTTAGACTTGGAAAAGGTAAAAGAGGGTTAACGAGTAGGTCCATAGCCCTAAAACAGACCACGGACCCTTCACTGAAGCCTAAACAACTCGTGAAAGGGACTACTGTCCGTTTAGAGACAGTGGGTTGGCCGTTAAAGGCAGCCCTGGGAAGGGCCACCTGGACAACTCCCTTTACGAGCCGTATAGGGTTATACGACCCGTTTAGGGAAAGTTGCCCAACCGTCCAAGGCTGCTTGGCTTTTTAATCGCCTGGATGGAACCCTAAACAACCAGTTAAGCTTTGAACGGTCCATTTAGGGTCCATCTAGGGTCACCCATCAGCTTTTAAGTTCTGTTAAACCTCAAATGACCATATATCTTAGCACATAAAAAATTAGGGGGCCCATGACCTATCCAATGAAAGGTCTATGAGTCTTTTTTCAAATGCCGCCAAGTTTGCCTCATTTTGAGCTCAGAGTAAAACGTTATGCCCGTTTTAGTAAAGCCATGTCAGATAGTCGAAGTTTCATGGATGATGGAGTGTTTCACGTACTATGGAGACCTAAACGATCCGTGTAGCCTTCCTAAGGCACTCCTTCAGCTTTTAAGTTGGGTCATTTTGGTATTTCCCCTATGTGTTTGGTACCTAAGCTACTTCATTTTAAACCCTATTCTAAGCCTAAACCACGACGGTTTACACCTATTTAAGAGCTTTAGAAAGTGTTAATCAGTTCTTTTACGTTCATTAACACTACAAGTCATTAGTGCAAGGTTCCAAGAGGAGAAAAGCTAGGGTTTCGAGCGTTCTTTGAGCTTTGTTGATTTCACCAAGAACTTAATTTTCTAGGTATGTAAGGCTATCATAGTGTTGGACTAGTTCGTCTTCACGCTCTATATCTACTTTCAAATAAGTAAATGTATTCTTGAGATGAGTTGATGTTGAGTTTTGAGTTTTGAGTTTTGAGTTCTTGAGTTGCTGATTATAAAATTTTTATTCCTAATTATTGAATTATCGTATATTGTGTATTGAGATTGTTGAGTTGATTTTTCATGTCTATTTATTAGCATGAACCTTATTCCTGAGTATTCATTGAGTTCTTATTGAAATATAATTATTTAAACAGAGTTTTTGAGAAAGTGTTTTAACCAAGATTTGAGCAAGAGTATAAGAGAACTAAGCATTCCCAAATGTATCATTTTATTATATTAAGCAAAGAGAAACCTTATTTTCTAAATGAGCAATGAGTTCAGAGATATTTCAGTGCAGTTATGTATTTTAAGGGGATAGTTTGAGCAATTATCTCAAACCAGAGAAAGAGTATGTTATATACATTTGAGCATGAGTATATGTATTATTGGTTGTAGTATTGAGCACCAATATGGGGATGAGTTTAGACAACTCAAAATCCTCATAAAACATGTCTTGCCAACATGGGTACAAGATCATACTTTTTATATGAGTCCTTATTGCTTAGTGGATCCACTTAGTTGAGAGGTTCTATACCCCAGCAGGGTATATGACAGTTCTGGCAGTGTGGGTGAGACGCTGTATCATCACGTAGCTCACAGTGATGGTTTTCGGTTAGAGAATATCCCAAATAGAGTTAAAGTGTATTTTCATATATCACTTATTATATTGAGTTAAGAGATGAGTAAGTATTTTGTAAAGCTTTAAATGATTTAACTCTTTTATCTCTTTACATTCAGCTTAAGTATATTTTATCTACTGTTGTCCTTTCTTTTAGTTGTTTCGTTTTGACTATATTACATACTTGTACATTCAATGTACTAACGTCATTCAAACTGTATCTTTTTGTGATGCAGACGGCGTTCATGATCATCAACAAGCGCTCTGTTGAGATCACTCTACACTCCAAACAGTTTTGGTGAGCCTCCTTGCATTCCGGAGGACTTAACATTTACTTTCAGTTTATTTATTTTGAGGTATCGTGGGTCTTGTCTCGACACCCATCGTAAACATTCGAAGCTACGTAGATAGATAGAGTCGAGGAATATCTTAATACTTTCTTTCCTTTAAAGATATTTTGCAAACTATTATAATTATTGCAATGAGTACTTTCAAACATTCGGGTTGAGTTTTATTTTGAAATCAAATTCTATTTAAGTATATTATTGCTTGAGTGAGTCTTCTGCTAAGTGGTCAGCCATACCAAGGGTTCGTTTGAGGATCATCAATGGGTTTTGAGTACCAGCCACGTCCAGGATGTAGGCCCGGGGTGTGACAGAAACCATGAATCTAAAAATTTCATGAAGTTGTTTGTACAATCAACTATCAAATCTGCAGATTATAGCTACCTACCAAGATTATAGCTACCTACCAACTTAAAGACACATCAACCATGGTAATACAAAGGCAATTTAGAGAGAAAAGAGGCAGAAAAATCATCAAGGGTGAAAGGCAATGGACACAATGCAGAGGAAAATCAAAGCTTAAAATAAGCTTTCAAATAGTTGAGTTGCATATCCCCATTTGTTAGCCAATATTAAAAAGATGCAAGTCTAGAGATGAAGTACATGAACCCAAAGATGACGATAATGAAAACTTACCTCGAAGTTTCACCGGAGACGATGTCATGGAGCTTTGCTGGAGCATAGTGTTTCCAGTTACTTTCCAGGTACTTTGAGAATGCCCTTTTCATTTCTGCCATTTCATTTGCTTTTGTTTTTCTTTTATTTTCTCTTTGGTGTCTTAGGTTCTTTTAGGAATTGAGCCGTTTGGGCTCTTCTATTCTTTGTATAGATTGACGTTTTATAATAAATGGGCTCCAAGCCCACTTTTAATTTTAAAAAAGAAGAAATTTTATAAATAGCTAAGATGTGAAACATAATAGGTCTCCTTAGCTAGAGTTTTCCTATTTATGTAGTGTAGCTATAGTTTTAATAGCTAAATAGATTCCCGTTTGTATATTTCGGCTGATTTCAATTAATTATACAAATTGGTTATTAAGTTCATTTAATTAAATAAGTGGCAGTTTCAGTTGTAGAAATGGAAACATCCCTCAATTCGTAGTTATTAAATCTAATTAGAATTTCTAACCAAATATGACTTCTTCTTCCTGCATATATGAGTTTCTATTGGACATTCTTTGACCATAAATTGAATTTCCTAAATAAATAGTATTAATATAATTAGTTGTATAAGTTGTACCGAATATTAGATGCTATTATGAAAATTGTATGTGTATAGTTATATCAGATATATACAAAAAAGCAAATATTCTTATACAAAATTTTGGAATTATATAACTATAACTATTGTAATATTGTATGGGCTTAAATTTTTTGTTCTTCCAAAGAAGGTAGTTGAGGTGATTGAGGAAACCTGTCTGAGTTTTTTGTGGACTGGTGGGGCTACTTTATAAAAAAAAGCCTTACTAGCTTGGGGTAAAGTCTGCCTTCCTAGAATTGCTGGAGGGATTAACATTCTGGACATCTCTACTTGGAACAAAGCAGCGATTAGTAAATTACTTTGGAGTATATGCACCAAAAAGGACAAGCTGTGGATAAAATGGATACATTGTTACTATGGGAGAAACAAGAATATCCTAGTTGATGTTCCTAAACAAGTTTCCTGGATTATTCAAAAAATCCTTCACACTACTAAATATGTTACTCATGCAGGGTATACTTTGGATGAAATCATAGCTATGCACAAGTTCCCAACCAAGCAATTCTATCTTCGCCTTAGAGGACATTTTCCAAAAGTCTCGTGGAGAAAACTAACATGTTATAATTAGGTTCTTCCTAGATGGATATTCATGCTACAAATGGTTGCACACCATAGACTCCAACCAAAGATAGACTCTTCAAATGGGGTGTCACAAACAATCAGATATTTCCTATATGTGAATCAGCCGATGAGAGCATATCACACTTGTTTTTTACTTGTGATGTATCCAGTGTTATTTGGCAGAAGCTACTCCAATGACTGAACATTTCTAGAGACCCTATGTGTTGGGAGAATGAACTGAAATGGGCAGAACAAATGATAAAATGAAGATCTCCTAAAGTAGTGGTATATAGAATGATGTTACTTGCAACAGTGTACTACGTTTGTTGGGAGAGAAACATTCCAGCAAATGAAGAAGCAGCCTAGCCAATTGATCAAAATAATTATCCAGAAAATCCATATTAAAGCTAATAGTTGTGTCCAACTCTCCAAGTGGTTGGAGCTATAAAGTTTTTATCCTATCTAAGATAATAGAGATTAATCTTGATGTTTTGTTTCAATTTTGACATTGAGCTTAAACTAACTCTCGGGGATGTGTCCAATAGTAAGATTTTTTTCTGTAATTAAAATGTCTCACTTTGGTAATAATACAATTTATTTACCAAAAAAATATTGTATAATTGTTGTTTTATACATATGTGTCTTAAAATTATGTTACATATACAAATAAGGCATAAGGTAAACCAATTAAATACTCTTATACAAAAAACCTAATGAATTTAACTATATTTATACAAATATTGAAATTGTATAGCTATAACTGATATATTGTATAACTGTTGTTTTATACCTATGTAGCTTAAACTTATGTAATTATATACAAATAAGTCATAATGCAACCCAATTGACTGCTCATATACAAAAAAAAAAAAAACTATTGAACAAATCAAGATTTTGGAATTTTTTTACTTTTCTCCTTTTTCCAGCAAACCATAGATCTGAATCAGAAAGGTTAAAGTGACTGTGCCACTGTTGTTTTTCTTGACTGAAGTTGAATTCGTCTTGGCCCTCTTTTTGTTGTAAATCTCTTCTTTTCACTTTTGAGATTTTTTTTAGTTATGATTTTCATATGAAATCAATCGAATGGCTCCAAAAACAACTAAGGCTGAGAAGAAGATTGCTTATGATCACAAGATGTGATCACAAAATGTGCCAACTTTTGGATGATTATATTCGGGTGCTTCAGGGGTTGATCTTCACCAAGGGTGACCTCAAGGAAGTGAGGGAGATTGTTCATCCATGGGGCCCGCCATATAGCCGTTTTCTTTAACTATAACCATTTTTTATAATTAAGTTACACTATAGTTATGGAGCATAATTAACTACTATATGTTAGCTTAGTTATGTAATTTTCCCATAATACTGACGATTGAACTGTAAAGTATGGGTCCAGCGCCCTATTTTGATCGTCTCAGATAACTAATACGGGTGATGTATTTTTTCTAGATGTCAAAGAAAAAAGGGGTGATTCAATCTTATTGAAGCCTTATACGAGGCATGAATTTTGTTCCAAAATAAATATGTCGATCGACTAAATAAAATATTATTGAGTGTTAATGGATAATAATATTTACATTTATTGTTCTTTGTACACATACTTGTTTTACAATTTTAACCACAAGGGTCATATATCACATGCCTTATATATAACTAATTCATACCGGTGTAAGTATAATTATTCTTACCATAGTGATCAACTAATGATATCTTGTGAAATTCTTAAGTATTATAAAAAATAATGTATAATATATCAACATTGATCAATCACAGAAACTTATATTTTGTATTTTCTTGTATAATTATTTACTCGGAATTTATTTTAATAATATTAATATTATTTTACAAAATCATATATTGCATGACTTGATATACAGTATGCACGTCTAAAAAATGTGAGATCCACTTTCTTTATCCTTCTCATAATTAAACTATCTATCCTTACCTCATTAATCAAAATAACAATCAAATGTATATAAAATGATTGAGCATATGTGCTAAGAGACTAATTATATACAATTTATGTAGAAAAAGAGATGTAATTACTTAGAAGAATAGTTTAACATACTGTTTGGTATACAAATTAGTTACGTAGACATTATATAACAATGATTGCTAATTAGAAATAGACGTTAATATATCAATTATTTGATTCATAGATTGGTTATATCGAGCGTATATTATAGAGATTTTTATGTGATAAATAATAATACTGTGATTATTTTGCTAATGAATTGTAGCACCCCAAAAGTTTCTAAGTTAATTAAGACCCGAACTATTCTTCATTTGTATATAAGGTCTATCGGATGATTCTTAAATTATGATTAAGTGTTAAGGTCAATTCTTTAGTGTGAAAATAAATTGGAGATGAATAAGGTCAGAAGAAACCTCTAGCACAAAGTTAAGTTGAAATCTTCCTTATCGATTAAGTTTTGAGATAAGATTATACTCAGGTCAACTTCAAACAATCATATCTTTCAGCATATAATGAATTTGGTGTCCATGACCTATCAAATTAAGGTCTATGAGTCTTCTTTCCAATGCTATCAAGTTTTCCTCAATCCGAGTAAGAAGTTATGATTGATTTACTATAGACGCTCTAACCTGGTAGCAGCTCCGCGATGGCTCTGTGTTACGGAGTGAATACGGACCTCACTGTCCGCTGGAATAAAATCTCAACTTCCAGCTCTTTTATATATTTTTAAGGGTATTTTTGTCCTAAAAATCTCTAGGGGTCATCTAAATTACCCTAAACATGTAGAAAATCAGTTTTGATAATCCAACCCTCTCATTCACTCCTAAATTCCTACGCCCAACAACTTCAAGAAACACTAAGGCTAGGGTTCATCTTCCAAGATTTTCCTTCAAGTTTCTTCAAGAACATTGTTCTTCCAGGTATGTAAGGCTATCATAGTGATGGACTGAGTTCGTCCTCATACCCTACATCTACTTTCTATCAGTAAATAATAATCTAGGGTTACATCCTTAGTTTTGATAATTCTTGAGATAAGTTTTGTTGTTGATTTCTGAATTCTATTCCTGATTTTTGAGTTGCTATATCTTATAATTAAGATTCTTGAGCTGATTGTTCATGTCTATTTTTTAGCATGAAACCTATTATTGAGTTACTATTGAGTTATTACCGAGTTAGCATTGGGGATCCTTTTACCCAACCTTTTATGTCATAAATTGATTTTTGAGAAAGTAAAGACGAGTTTTGAGTAGAGTTTAAAGAGTGATTTGAGTAAGAGTATAAGGAAACTACGTATTCCCAAATGTATAACTTTTTACATTGAGAAAAGAGAAATTTTGATTTCTAAATGAGTTAATGAGTTCAGAGATATTTCAGAGCAGTACTCTTTTAAGAGGATATTTTGAGTAATTACCTCAAAACAGAGAAATAGTATGTTTTATACATTTGAGTATGAGTATATATTTATGGGAGTAGTCTTGAGTACCTATATGGGGATGAGTTCAAACAACTCAAAATCCTCATAAACCATGTTTGCTAACATGGGTAAATGATCATACTTTTTAGATGAATCCTTATTGCTTAATGGATCCACTTAGTTGAGAGGTTATATACCCCGACACGATATAGGACAGTTCTAGCAGCACGGGAGATCATGCAGCTCATAGTGATGATTGTCGGTTAGAGAATCTCCTAAATAGAGTTAAAGTGTATTTTTACTATATTACTTATTATATTAAGTTTCAGAGATGAGTAAGTACTTGTATAGTTTTAAATGATTTAATTCCTTTATTTCTTTACATTCAACCTGAGTATATCTTTATCTATTGCAGTCCTTTCTTTCTATTGTTTCGCTTTGGCTATATTACATACTCGTACATTCAATGTGCTAATGTCATTCGACATGTATCTTTATGATGCAGATACAAATGTTCAGGATCATCAACAAGCGCTTCATTGCGATCACTTTGCACTCTAGTTGGCTTTTGGTGAGCCTCTTTGCATTTCAGAGGACTCCACTTTTCTTTTCAATTTAGTCATTTTAGGGTGTCGAGGGTCTTGTCCCGACATCCATGTTGAACTATAGAGGCTTCATAGATAGATAGATAGATAGAGTTGAGGAGTCTCTCAGTACTCTCTTTTTCTTTGAGATGTTTTGCAAACTATTATTATTGCATTGAGTATTGTTCAGACAGTATGAGTTGAGCATTTTACAATTTTAATGATTTACTTATGTTTTTAAGCCTTTAAATGCTTGAGTCAGTATTCCGCTAAGTAGTCAACTAGGCCAAGGGTTCGCTTGGGGGACCAACAATAGTTCTCGAGTACCAACCACTTCCAGGACGTAGGCTCGAGGCGTGACATGAATAATGGGGTGTGCGATGAATAGTGATACATGAATTGTGACGTAGAAATTACCTAATTTAAGAATATGTATGTCGTTATATATTCTTATCCTTGTAAGTAATTGTCTAAAATCAATATAAAATTAATTAATTATTTACACCTTTAACCTTACTCAATAAATGTAAAGAAAGATTAATATGGTGCAAAAGAGAGTGTTATTAAATTAAGGCCAGAAAGTATATAATGGCAGTTTAGTCAAATTATCCTTTTAATTAATGTTATCTTAAGGGCAATTTAGTCAAATTTTCCTTTAAATTAAGGATAAATTACCTATATACACATTTTTTTTTCTTCATAATTCTCATTATTCCGTACCAGTTCTAAAATTTTCCAAAATCCCTTATTTTACTCTCAAACCCCCAAATGTTGGATACTTAAATCCTAACTGCCTAAACCAATATTTATCCCTTCCTTATTTCACTTCACAAATCTCTCCTTATTTTCGGTAGGTTAAGGATATTTTTAGACAAAAAAGTTTTAAAAGGATATTTATGAGTCTTTTACCTATTTTTAAAAATACTCCAAAATTTATTATAAAATAGAATAAGTGAACTTCAAATTTTCAACACCACAACGTAAATTAGAAAAAAAGGAAGTAATAGTAGTAGTTATTATTTGGTAATAATTAATATAATATTTATAAATTTTTCATAATTTGAGTTGGTTACGGACTCTAACAACTAATCATTCATTGAAACTGATTAGGATTCTTGTATTATTATTTAATCTTTCCATTGTCTCATAATAATATTAGTTTCAATTTCACCAAAATTTCATACAGTCTAATATTTTCCTCTTTTTTCTGGTATTTTTCATAATCAAATTTCTTTAATAGATTGTGTTTGTTCATGTATCTAATGGATAACTTAATTCTTTTTTATTGTGATACATTTATAGATACACTTTATTTTAACTTACATACATCCTTCTTTCACAACCTTATTGTATCAGATACATTATTATCAACTACAAAATGATACATTATGTAAGTTATACATATCTTTCAAGGCAAACAATACAATACTTATCAATTTAAACGAGATACATAAATAGTAATGTATCATGCACTAATTTTTTAGATATGATACATAAATTCAAATTTATACTAAATGTATCAATTACATAGAAACTACCACACGATAATGTATCGATCTCAAATCTAACATCTTAAGGGCAACAATTACTTATTTAATGTATCTAGTATAAATACAATACTTATCAATTTAAACGAGATACATAAATAATAATGTATCATGCACTAATTTTTTAGATATGATACGTAAATTTGAATTTATACTAAATGTATCAATTACATATCAACTACCACACGGTAATGTATCGATCTCAAATCTAACTTATGGGCAACAATTACTTATTTAATGTATCTAGTATAAATACAATACTTATCAATTTAAACGAGATACATAAATAGTAATGTATCATGCACTAATTTTTTAGATATGATACATAAATTCAAATTTATACTAAATGTATCAATTACATAGCAACTACCACACGGTAATGTATCGATCTCAAATCTAACATCTTATGGGCAACAATTACTTATTTAATGTATCTAGTATAAATACAATACTTATCAATTTAAACGAGATACATAAATAATAATGTATCATGCACTAATTTTTTAGATATGATACGTAAATTTGAATTTATACTAAATGTATTAATTACATAACAACTACCACACAATAATGTATCGATCTCAAATCTAACATCTTATGGGCAATGATTATTTATTTAATGTATCTAGTATAAATACAATACTTATCAATTTAAACAAGATACATAAATAGTAAAATACTAAGTAGCAAAGATATTCATGATGTATCTACTCAAATTTTTCGACAATTTTGAATCAAAATTGAAAGGATCTTCAATAAACTACGAGAAGAAAGAATCTTGAATCTCAATTTTTTTGATAATCTTGAATCAAAATTGAAAGGGTCTTCGATGAACTTGAAGATTCAAAAGGATATCGTTTGTCCAACAACAATTCCATCACTTTTGTATCCTTCATAACTCACCTCGCTTATCCAAATTTTTGACAAAAGTTTTTGAATCAAATCTGAAAGGTTTCTTCGTTGAACGGGGGGAACAATTTGAAATTGTGAATTTCTTCGTTCTATTGGGATTTGTCTCTGTATGATTCAGTGTAAGAAGAAACATAAGTGTAATTTATGGAATTTAATTAATTTTCAGATTTTATTCCCTTTTTAGTGCAACCGAAAGATTTTTTTTGTATTAGAATTAATGTATCCAGATGGTGACTTATGTATCCGGAAGGTTCAAATTTTAAGGGATTATTGTAATTAGTAAAAAACTAGGGATAACATGTAATTTACTCTTTACACTATTGGATTTATGTAAGTTATACTTAAATTAATGTTATTTTAAGAAATATGAAAAAAAGTATGACACGTAAAATGAATAGGACGGAGTAATACAATGTTCAATATTACAATCAAGTAATTCTTAATTAATTATGCAAAGCTTCATATCAATACATAGATATAATCAAATATTGTAACGGTTTATACATAGAGATTGCATTTATTGTTACTCCCCACAATATTGAAGATAGGAGGATTTCGTTAATCCCAATACTTAGAATTATATATTTGATACAAGTTTCCTGCTTAAAAATAGATGACTATAAAATTGTCCTTTAGCAAAAGTCTAAATTAGGAATAATAAAATAAATTTGATAGTTGAGATATTTCTAAACGATTGATTATATAAAGGAATTTTTTTTTTATACATTCAAATATAATTTAACATATTATTATGACAAATTACTTATTCAATCTTTCAAATTAATACTAATAACAAGTGTACATATAATTAATTTTTAGGTGTGATAATTCTTTAAATAGAGCTAATGCATGCATAAAATAAGAAAACTCATCTATAAATCTCATTTATATGAACACCAACCATTTACTGTAGTTGAAAATATTTGTTTAGTTGATAGTAGTATACATAATAATATCTTGTGCAAATGAAATCAAGAAAGCTCTTGACGCCGTACAACATTGTTAAAGACATTATTATTATTTTACTTAACCACAAGAGGAAAAAAGAAATTTAAAAATATTTAGCATGAAAACGTTGGAAAATTAGAGAAACTAAAATAAAGTTAAGTCATATAGTATATAACACACACAAAAAAATAATAATATAAACTCACATTCCCTTCCATTAACATAAGATTTGATTTTGCAATTTTTTACAAACTTTATATTCGTTTACTAGAGATTTTTATTTTTATATGTACGAGATCTTCATTTTAACTCAAGAGATTTGAAAAGTATCAATTTCTTCAAAACAATAAATATAAGGTGTAATGACTAATTTACCCCTATCTATTAGATGTTTTTATTTTATTTTTAGAATTGAACATTATTAAAAAGAACTAATACTTCTTTAATGTTAAGGATGGTTGAAAATAACTGCCAAATTTAATCTTGAATTTCAATGTATAAACTTAGTCAAATGTTTTTTCTTAAAGAGAGAACTATTTGAAAAAAATTGAACAAATATTAGTATGGACCAAATTAGATTGCCACATTTAAAAACAAAAGAGTGACAAAAAACTAAAATAGAAACATGACTAGAAGAGAAAAGCTCCATATAGATAGAGTTGGTGGAGAGGGAAAAAATTCATTCCTTCTGTCATTTTCATCCGCATTAGGTGGAAACAGTAACTCCATCGAGTTATTCAAAGCCTATAAGAATATCTTCACTCACGATTTATTACAGATCAAAACAACGTTATCTTTCTATCCTTAATTAGCTTTGTTCTCTGTCGCTACAACCACCATTTTGTCTTTGTTTGGGTATGTACTCTCAATTTCAAGAACATGCATAGTTGGGTGAATTGGAGAAGCAACAACCCTAGAACGTTTAGAGCGCTTGGACGATGTGAGCGCCGATGAGTTCAAATTTAATGGTTTTGGCACAATATTTATGCCTTTTGAAAGATTGTGTTTAGTATTAGCATTGCAACTAGCACGATACCTACGATTAGTGGGTGGAGGATGATTGTGCTCACCGAAATAGGCCACCATGAAAATATTTTCACCCTTTGGACTTTTCTCATTTTGCTTCTTCGCTTTGTAATCTTTTGATGTGCGCTTATAGTAGTTCCTGTTATGTCACATATATACATACACAAGAATAATCAGAATGGGTATTATTGTAACTTTCATTTTTTGATTACGAAAATTGAGAACTGAAACTTTTTATGGCATGAAAAAAATGGTGAATAGAGCAAACCTTTGAAATTGAGAACTTTTGATTCACTTTTCATTGTACTTATTTCATATCCATGAATCATGTTTGAGTTCCTCTCTCATTAATTCATAGATAGTTTTAATCCGCTGATTTTTCCTGATTTCTAATTAGAAGTATTAAACTCAAAATTTTAAACACAAACATATAAAATAAAACGAAGGGAATACTTACTTTGTATGACTTTTGATTAGAGGATTGTTGATGGGTAAAGTGAATGTAGGATAAACGTTATCCCACATCACAAGTTATTCCTGCAGATCAATCCATTCATGCAGTGCCGCAACTGTTGTTGGCTCATACACGAGTGTTGCAACTGGAGGTGGAGGAGAAGGAGGAAGAAAGATTTGTTGGCTAAGCTGAGCTGGGTGAAAGGATTGTAATAATTGTTGGTTATTAGTTTGGTCCATGTTTACCTGATCAACAATTATGGGAACCGGGGTTGTGAGGTTGGTGATCTTAACTTAAAAAATTCATAGAGAAAATTTCAGGAAAGAAATCAAAATTAGTCACATCAACATCTAAACATTTGTCAAGAAAATTCAAATAATCATTTTCAATATTAATAGACTCCATGCCTAAACTTGGAGCTACAACATTATTTGGTATATTAATGTTATAACTTCTTAATACCGCGCTTATATCCCAATTGTTATCATCCATTTCAGATATGCCTAAACTTAAAACTACACCGTTATTTGGCTTATTATTGTTACAACTTCTTATAACCTGTAACACTCCATATTTCAAAAAGGAAAGGACTGCATTAAATTGCAGCATCAGGTTCAGGTCTACGAGACTAGTCTACGGTCAATAGGACTTTCTATGGGTCGTAAACTAGTCTCGTAGAAAGGGACGCAAATTAATTTTTAAAATCAAGTCCTAGTACCTCTTTCTATGATTCACCAGGAGATCCTATCAAATGATTCACGAGTCGTAAATGAGTCTCGTAGGTAGGTGTCAAGCATAGTGAAATTTGAGGTCAAAGTTGAGTTCTACGGTTGGGGTCTACGGACCGTAGAAAGTTCTACGGGCTGTAGACATGTCTCATCAAAGTTGGTCAAAATTTAAGGCTTTTGAACTTTTTTATGGATGACCAGTATGGTCCGTATAAAGTCGTACGGACCGTAGGTCCAAACCATAGAAGAGTTCAACAGTTAATTTTTAGGGGCTTTTGGGTCTTTTTCTAAATGTTTTAAGCCTATACTATGTCATTTTTGCATCTACCCTAATCCCTATATAAATCTTTTTAAGACTTAAAACTATCCACTTAAAACCCATTCTCCTATTTCCCTAAAACTCAAACAAATTCATTTTCCAAAATTCCCTCCCAACCTAAGAAAGAAAAAGAAGATATGGTTCATTCAAGGGCATCAATTCACCATTCATCTTGGACTTTGAGTAGCAAGGTTTGTGAGTATTCACCAATGAATTCAATTCCTCCATGGGGTCCCCAAAGTTTTCAATTTCTCAATTCAACTTTCAATTGATCAAATTGGGGTTCTTCTTAGATCTTTATGGGTTTCATTCAATTATAATTTATTATTGTTAATTAAGTTTTTCCATGCATGATTTAATGTTAATACATGATAATTAGTTGAAATAATATTGACCTAAGCATGATTCATGATTTTCAACTATGAACCTATGATGAACCCGTGAACTATGAATTTGAGAAGGTTATGCATGTTTTATGAAAATGATGTTTATGATGATAGGGTGCTTTTAGATGAAAGTATAAATGTTGTTGTGAAAGGTTTTCTCACATATGAATATGATCATGATTGTGAAAGGTATTTCTCACATATGGATTCATATTGGTGAAAGGTATTTCATCTATGTTGAATTATGTGTAAGGAGCCATTCTATGTTTTGATTTTAAAGTTGTGGATTGGTATTGGTCATTTACTTTCCTAGGTCATAATGATATTTGAATTTTATCTATTCCATTGAGATTTTAACTTTAGCACCGAGAAGGCTTTGAGGTGGAGGCTCAAATAGGATAGTCTCTAGTAGCAACCTCTAGTCCCAAACTATGTGCCCCCGTAGGATTGTCTTAAATGACCTAGCTAGTGGATCCACTTTAGCAAAAGATGACGTGTACATATTCTACCTTGGCAAGTAGAATCACATTCTTTCGGTCTGAGGGATATACCATATTCCATGATAGAGCTCTCATGGTCCTACTGTCGGTTAAAGCTAATATCGCACAAAATTATTATGTTTCTTCAAGGCTTTCTTATGTCTCTTATTTCAAATGCATTGATCATATCTTATGATTTACATGTTGTTGCTTCTTTAAGCCTTTAAATGTTAAAATGTTGGTAATACGTTATATGTTTTAAGCTATTCATGCTACCATGCCTATTTTATGCATATTGCCCCATACTAAGTACATTCCATGTACTAATGCATACTTGTGCCTACATTGTTTCACTAATTTAGGGTCTGATGCTTCTACCTCTCATACTCGTGGCTAGTTGATCTTTTGGCACTTAAGGATTGGTGTGTCATCATGTTCCGAGGACCGAGACACTTTTATTGCTTTCTTACTTTCAGTTTCTAGACGTTGTATGTGATGTATGAGTTACGTCCCAATCACTTCTATTGATGTATTAGATGGATTGTGGAGACTTATGTTAGGCTTCTGCTTTTGTCAAACTCTTTTATGATGTAGGATTATTTCTTTGAAATCTTTATTTCTATTATCTTGTATGGTGTATGCTAAGTGTCTTGTGTAGGGACTCTTAGGGTCTTATACGTCATGTCAAGTCTATGGTGTACTTTGGGTCGTGATAAACTTGGTATTCAGAGCACAAAGTTTAGAAAGGTCCTAGGATGTCTTACAAGCCACGTCGAGTAGAGTCTTATTGATGAGTGTGAAGCACGCCACATTTATGAATAGAAAGCTATAAGATGTTTAGAAAATCCCACTTCTTTCATCATTCTAAATTCATGCGATAGATTTTATCTCTATATGTATCTTTCCTAATCCTTGTCCAATGATTCTCAGGAGATTGCCCCTCGAAGAGCATACATGAGAAGAAATGCAAATGAGAATGTGGAACAAGAAGCTCCTCAAGTTCTGTCCGATTCTTTAGCCGAGCAAGTGACCAATCCGGAGTTTTGAACCGCTTTTCAAGTTTTGCCAAAGCTATGACGGCTCAAGCCAATAGATAGGTTGTGGTCCCAGTGAACCCAAATATGAGTACGATGGAAACTAGAGTGAGGGATTTCACAAGGATAAATCCCCTGGAATTTTATTATTCCAAGGTTGAGAAACATCGTCAAGAGTTTATTTATGAAGTGTATAAGGTTTTGATGATCATGGGAGTGATGCCGGGTGGAAAAGACAGAATCGGCAGCTTATCAACTTAAGGGTGTTGCTCAAGTTTGGTTCAACCAATGGAAGAAAGAGAGGGTGGTTGATGTGAGACCTCTTGATTGGGAAAAATTTAAGGTTTCCTTCCTTGATAGGTTTTTTCCCCTTGAGATGAGGGAGGCAAAGGTACTTTAATTCATCAACCTTCTTCAAGGAAATATGAGTGTGAAGAAGTGTGCATTGAAGTTTACTCAATTGGCTAGGTATGCTCCAACTATGGTTGTCGACTCTAAGGCAAGGATGAGTAAGTTTGTTTCGGGTGTGTCCGAAATGGTGGTTAAGGAATTTCGTAGCACCATGCTTATTAAGGAAATGGAAATTTCTCGTTTAATGATTCATGCTCAACAAATTGAATAGGATAAGCTTAAGGAAAGGTCTAGATTGGCAAAGAGGGCAAAGACCGGTGATGGTGACTTTTCACATTCAAGGTCCGATGGACATGGTCGCTCTAAATTCCAACAAAGATTTTCCGATCAAGTTCCTCCAATGCTCCAACTCCTAAGTTCAATAAATAAAGGTTGTCTAACCCTAAACCTCAAAGAGGAAATGGTGGTGGAAATGGATCTTCAGTTCCCGTATGCCAAAAGTGTAGCAAGAGTCATTCGAAAAAATGTTTGATGCGTACAGATAATTATTTTGGTTGTGGTATGAGTTGTCACCGTTTGAGGGATTGCCCATCTAGAATTGAAAAGTGAAAAGATGGTAGGCAAGTTCCGCCTAGTGGTTCGGGTTTGAGTGCTGCAAACCAAAACTGATTCTATGCACTTCAAACTCGACATCATCAAGAGGGTTCTCCCGATGTGGTTACTGGTATGTTAAAAAAAATTCATCTTGATGTTTATGCTTTACTTAATCCCGATGCTACCTTGTATTTTGTAACATCATATGTGGCTATGAGATTTGATGTTTCTCTGAATGTGTTGTTAGACCGTTTTTTTGTCTCTACCCCTAATGGTGAATCTATTGTGGCTAAGAAAGTCTATAGAAAATGTCCTATCTCCTTATCCCATAGAGTCACTAATGTCAATCTTGTAGAGCTTGATATATTGGATTTTGATGTTATTCTTGGTATGGATTGGCTACATTCTTGTTATGCTTATTTTTATTGTAGAACTCGAGTGGTTAAGTTTCAGTTTCATAATGAGCCCGTTTATTTAACGTTTCAAGCACACCTCTTCCAATTCTAGGTGCAAACGATAGTTAGTCAGTATAAAACCCAACAAAGAGTTGGGGTCGAGCCCACAGGGAGTGGTACGTGTCTAAAATTCAGTTATAAGGTACAAACGTGTTCTAAATGGTTATAGGAATGAAAATTATCGAAATCATACCAATAAATATAAAGGGGTGACAACGAATGTCGATGGGGGTTTGGATTTGCAGTGAATAGCTGAAAATACAATGAAAACAAGGGAAAATAACAATAGATAGAGGAATTCTCTGGATGTGATCTTTTACAAGCTAATTATGGTATATGGGTAAATGAAATCTAACAATGGATTGCTGAAACACTGTGGGTAGGCTAGGCTTTAAGTGTAATAGTTTTCTCTCGAACAATTATTACGGTTCAGATGATTTCTTTCGAACATCAACAAGCTTAACAAGGTAATCAGCCCACAACCTTAATACATCCACTCTCTCGAGCTAGATGGACATGATTGGATTCAAAATTCACTCTCTCGAGCTGAACCCATGATGACCCAATACCCACAAATAATTAATCAAAAGCTTTGGTTCCAAAATCCCTTTCTCAAGCAAGATAAGAACTCAAAAGTAGAATTGCATTTCTAACTACAATTCATAGATTAAAACTCAGCTAATGAGTAAACCCACATTAAAACAACAATTTCATCATCAAGCAACAATACCCATACAATAATTAGACAAATAAACACATGATCACACCCCAAGAATTGGGGTTTTAGCTACACATCATAAAATAGAGAAACTATTACCAAATGCATTAGCCATGATCTGGGTAAGAGTCTCCAAGCCTTTACAATGATTTATAAGAATGAAATTCAAAGACCACTTTCCAAATCCTCCAAAATTATACAATTCCAACTCAAAAATTCAGAGAAAACTCTAAATCTAGAATGGGAACTGTTCAGAACTGGGACTGGAATATCGGAATCTCTTGAAAATTACATTTCAAATCTAATTTATAGTTTCCCAAAAAATAACCTGAAAAACCACTCGGCGGCTTAAGTCAGGCCACGCCGAGTGGGTTGGCGATCCACCGAATGTCCTCTTCTATCGCCAAGTTGCATTGGCCTTTAGCATCTCCAGTTCTGTAACTTTGGACGATCCTAGTTGGTGTCGCGGAATCGATCGGCGATCTGCCGACTGCCCACTTCTGTCGCCAACTTGGTTTTTTTCAGGGCTGGCATGCTGGAACTTTGGGCGAGCTAGAAAAGCCACTCGGCGGCGATCGCCAGGACTTCTTTTTCTTCACTTCTTCAGCTCTTTAGTTCCTTTTCTTGCCTGGTCATGTCCTTGCCTTGCTCTTTAGCCTTCACAGCTGAAAATCAACATATTAACATTAGTTGAGAGTATAAAATAGGCATTTGAGTACACATAAGCTATCAAAACAAAGCCCAAATGAGTCGAAATCTCGGACTCATGAACACCCCCAACTTAAACTTTTGCTTGTCCTCAAGTAAAATTCAAGATCAGCAGTTCAATAAGGATGTCTACAAATAGTGTTGCATAAGACTCAACATAAATGCGTACAACAAAATTTAAATTACCCATACAATGATCAATTGTGCACTCAAAGTTTCAAATTGTGATTCATCATCATCAAGAGTACTCAAGCTCACATTGCTTGCTTCAAATGCAAGTTCAAGCTCAACAAAGGTATTCAAATACCCTCACAACAAAAATGATTCCATATCCACACAAGATTTCTCATCAATTTAAGGCTCCAGAATCACAGACAACTCTCATACTCACAAAGATGAACACATGCATGACTCCACCCATAGGCTTGCCTTTATTTTCCAATCAACATTCGTTTCAGCTCACTTAAGATCAAAAAGGTCTTTTTAAGGCTTGTAACGAGGATGAGTGTAAAGGTATGGTCATTTCGGCTTAGTGGCTTCTACCTTCATGAAGTATGGGCTGAACATCACTTTCCTCCTTTTCTTTAACATTTCAAACATGTGCAAACTCCACCCGATTATTCAACTCGTCATGAATCACCGGATACCCCATTTTTCTTCATTCTTTTCACAAACTTTATTTCACAACTCTTTCTCTTTTTCAGTCATTTTCTTGCTTCTTTTTCATTCATTTTTCTCTTCACTTTTTTTTACAAGGAGGGGTTCCATCTTTTTCACAATGATTCAAAATCAAAAAGGGAGGGGATTTTTCAAACTTCTTGACTTTCCTTCTCTTTCCCACACCTCCAACTTAGGCTTTTGGCCTAAGTTGGCTATTCAAACAAACCATACTTCATGAAAGTTATGAGTGAAGAGATAAAGAGAGGTCATAATTGCTCAAGTTTCTTCCAAGAAAAGGCTAGGCTCAATGGGTGCCAAAATACGGTTAACACATCTCACGAGGTTGGCCACAAAGAGGTATATTGTCAAATTTGGCTCACTCTTCAAAATTCTTGCCTAAGATCATTTCAATTTTTCACATCACTCAGTCAACCGGACCAACGGGACAAGTTCTAGGTGTCCTTATATGCAATGTTCAAGATAATCTTACCACACAAGGCATTTATACCAATATCAAACAAGACTTCACACTTTCTAGCTAGCGTGCAATGTTCATCATAAGAGACTCATTCGACAATCGGCTAGTCACAACGAGATGCTTAAAGTTCATATATTGCCTATGTAACTTCGTTTGCCTCATTGCAGCCGCAATTCATTTTGTTTAATTAGGAGCACCATTAAAGTCATCGGTATTGACCACAACCGACACTCAAATTTATACAAGAATAGCCATATTCACACACAAAAGAGGTGGCAAAATTTTAAAGTTTGGCTCAAAACCGTTTTCAATCAAAACAATGGGCCACAAGCTAAAACATCCACAACACAATTCAACAACCAAGATATATATATATCAAAACCAAAAAGGCCCAATATTCACAAACAGACAAAAGAGGTAGGTATGGAAATACCTCACCCCACCCAACAAAATCAGCAGTTGTCCTCAAATGCAACTATAACAAAAATAGTGAATAAAAACTAACAGAGAGGGAGGTAAAAATAATCCTACCAGGCTAAGCCTGGGATGAAGTCTGCATCTCAGTCACTCCATCTGTCTGGGCATCATTGCCCGGGGTCGCATCAACCTTGGATCCATTGGAGCCCACCATCGATACATCTCTCAGAGAGGCCTGAATAGCTGAATCTACCATAACCTCCTCTAAATCAGTCAGGCCCTCAAAAACAACCTCTTCATGCACACCAATCTGCTCCTCATCAGTCTCGGCCTCGGACTTAGCAGCAGAAACGTCAACCCTAGTCTCATCTTCGGTAGTAGTTAGAGGCACATCATCATAGGTTGGAATATCTGTGCTTGGGTCATCGGGGATCTCCACAGTCCCAAATAGTGAAGTAAAGTCTGTGGACTTCAGCTGGTCCACATCCTTCCTTAGCCCAGTAATATCGGCCTTCAAAGATGTCACTTCCTCAGAATTTCTCTGTCCTCGCTCACATACCACTACTCTCGCTGTGAGGACATCAATAGAAGCCTTGAGAAGCGTTAATGCAGCAGTAATAGCTTGCTCAATCATCCAGGGAACCTCGGCCTCTAGCCGGGAAGAACGTACATCAGCAGAATGGGCTAGGTGCCCCATCTTGAGAAGAATGGCCTGGGTGATCAGAGGCCGGGAGATAGAAGTACTCGCAACAGATCTAGGGGGTGGGGGAGTAGTAGAAGAACCAGGAGTGTCTAAAGGATCGGAGCTAGAAGTACCTGAAGGCCCAGTGGCCGGAGTAGGCAAAGATGCCTCTACAGGTAATGCATCAAGATCAACCTTCGGGGACGTGTCCATCGGAGCTGCTCTCCTCTTATCAGCCTCGTCCCATGTGTACTCGGCCTCTATATGCCAGATGTCGGTAGAGGAGGTGGGTGTGATATCAACATCCCTCTTCTCATCTTGAGGAACACTGGCCCGATGACATAATTCTGTGATCAATACCGGGAATAGAAGAGACGTCTGGCGATGCTTCGCCCTCATGGCCATCTCTTGCTCGATGATCAAGTCTAAATTTAGGCTCTTCCTGGCTATGATAGATCCAAGGCAGGCCGCATTTGGGTGGCGGAGAATGGACTCATTCTGCGACAGCATGATCGTGCTGCTGATGAACCCAAGCCAGTATCTAGTAGCTACATTTAAGTCCTTCTTCTCTATAGGCGCGCCGGCCTCAATCCACCTTGGGGTGGTGTCAGAAATCAGGGGGGCTAGCCAGCCCTTTCGGTCATCTAGAGTCTTTGTAGTGATCATACTCTAGTACTCATGCTCGAAATCTGTAGCCCTCTCAATCACAACATTGATATCAACGCTGCTGCATCTAACTTTACTCCCTCAGACCATCACGAAGTCCACTGGCTTGAAGGCACTAGCCTTCTTCTTCCCTTTAGGTACCAGGTCACTGTAAGCAGCATAGAACTCCCAGGCCTGTGTGGGAATGTATGGGCCACGGGGCTTGGTGAAGACCTCGAACCTATGGAAACTCCCACATATTCGGATGTCTGTCCACTACACCATCTGTGGACAGTCGCTTTTCCTCTAAGATGGTCCTCAATCCCTCGGCCTTTAATCGATTGGGTGACTAGGGAGGAGGACCCTGTACTGGCGGTGCCGGGACCACTGTATGTTCTGGAGCTGGAGGAGGAGTCTGAGGTACCAGGATCCTAGACGGATCATGTCGACCTTTGGAGCCTAACTCAGCTCGTCGATCCTGTAATAACTGGTCGTCCTCAGACTCAGAGAATGAAGCTTGAGAATCGTAGGACTCACCTTCACTACCAGAGTTGTACTCCGGTGTCTCGGCTATGGGCGCCTTACCCTTTCCCTTTCCTCTCTTTGGAGGTGGCTTCTTGCCTTTAGCATTGAAAGGAGCTGCTTCCTCATTAATAATGACTCCACGTGCTCGCTTTCGGGGCGGCATGCCACTATCGTTTAAATTGGTTTTACCTATGCCTGCAAAATAACGGGGAAACACTTAGAACAATTTCCAGAAAATTGCAGAAAATAGTTGGCAGAAAGACTCGCCGAACCGTTCGTCGAGTCGCCGAGTTACTTTGGTGAGCCATATCAGGCTAGCCGAAAGTACCAGCGCAAAAAATTTCAAAACTTAAGATAGGTCGGCGATGTTCAGGACATTCGGTGAACTAGAAGTAGACCGTCGAAAGTTACAGTGCATTTTAGGGATTAGAGGCGCAGAAAGAGCGATCAAGAAGAACTTTCGGCAAGTCGCTGAGTGAACTCGGCTAGCACATGCATAGCGACGAAAGGTACAGAACACAAACCAACAATTTGAAGAAATTAAAGGTGATCTAGGGGGACTTTGGCGAACCACCGAACGGTTCGGCGAGCTCGACCCAGCTTTCCAAACGGCCCAAAGTGCAAGTTTTCAACCCCTATCTTTAAAATCAAGCCCGCAGCCCCCGAATTCAAAATAAAACACAAACACCATTCAATTAAGGCTAGACCCATACTACCCATGCCCTCAGGGTACTCAGACGTCCCCCGATTTGGCCAAAATTGGCCATTTGATGACTTTTGCCCTTAAGAATGACGGCAAACACTCCATCATTCGGAAAATTACATCATAGAGCACAATTTGGGGTTACTTAGACTTCACCCCACTAGACCCAGTACAAAAACACCGTAACCCAACAATTTAGACTCGATTTTACAAGCAAAAACACGGGAAACGATCAATTTAAGGCAAATAGACATCAATTTAAACAAAATACGGGCAATCTAAAACTTAAACACCATTATAATCAACTATCCAACACAAAGCAACAACAAATTTACCTATTGCATTCGATTTCAACCACACAATTAAAGTACGGGGCTTAGAAAACCAACCTTAATGTCGAATTTAAGAGTTGTATAGCTAGGCAGCAAAGTTTCACACTTCCGAGAAATGATTTCACACAATGAGCGGGTAAAAACAAAAAAATAGGCAAGATCTAAATTTGGGTGAGAGGGTACTAGAGTTGAAAAGAGGAGAAAATGAAGGATTTTGAAATTTTAAATCGTTTGGCCTTTAAAACCTTTCAATTTACGCTCCCTTCAGCGGAGTAAGTCGTCCTCTCCAAACCACTCGGCGATGCGCCAAATAGTATTTTCCTCACCGAGTTTTACAGGACTCCCAATAATTTTAGGGCTCAAACGGTGGACAAAGTTGGGCTCGCTGACCTGTTCGTTGAGTCGCCGACTGAGCTTTTAACTCACCGAGTTTTACAGAACTCTCCTTCAAGCTAGGTGGTTCCAACGGTTTTCCAAGTCGGTGTTCACCGACCTGTTCGGCGAATCGCTAATGTACCCATTTTCCAACACTTCAACTTTTTACCCTCCACAATCAATACCCATTATTCAAAACTAAACTTAAAACATTAAAAACTTGGGTTGCCTCCCAAGAAGCACCTTAGTTAACGTCGTGGAACGACGGGGATACCAAATCAAGCTTCATTTTTGGGGTTGGCCGTTGTGTCACTAGGCAAACTCCCCTTTTGTCTTGGATTCAATTGGGTCGAGATTTGACCCGTTTGCGTTTCAAGCTGCTTAATAGAGGCTGAGTGAGAAGTCATCGTCTGATTGAAAGTTGAGACATCCTCCTTCATCTCTTTCAACACTTTGTCTGACCTTTCAACTTTGTTGAGAATGCGTGAGAGCATATCTTCTGTACAACCACCTTCTGAGTCCTTGGGCTTTTGATGATCATTGGGTGGGACGTACCAATTCTTGTCACCCTCTCTCTCCTTCCAAGTGGCATTACGATCACGCCAATCTCTATCACGGTCTCTCCAACCCTCATCTCTGTTCCAACCTTGATTTCCACCCGGCCTTGGGTAGTTTGGGTGATATCCTCCTCATTGATTTGCTAGGAAGTTCACTTCCTCATTGTACAACTCTTCAAACTGTGCTTCATCGGGGTTAACTCCACCAACACCCACGACGTTAACACTCCTAAAAACCACCACCCATCACATTTTTCGACAATAAGTCCAGCTGGATCATTATTTTTGCCATGTTTTGGTCTCTCTCTTGATCCTTTTTGATCTGCTCTTTTGTCATTCTAAAGGTGAGAGAAGACACTTGGTCTTCACGAGTCTGTCATGCCCCATTGATATTGGTCATGCAATCAAGGAGTTGAGATGCCAATTCATACGATTGTTTCATTATACCACCAGGCACAAGTTGATCAACAACTCCTTTGTTCACCGAATCGAGACTCCTATAGAAGTGTTGCAGCAGCACATCATTGGGAAGTTCATGGGTTGGGCATTGAAGCACCAGCTTCTTAAACCTCAGCCACGTCTCGTGGATAGGTTCACCTTCCAAGCGTTTGAAACCTTAGATGCCGTCCCTTAAAGTCATCATCTTCGATGGGGGAAAAATCTCACTTGGAACGCTGTGGTAAGCTCATCCCAAGATGTGATGGAATCTCTTGGTAACTCAGCCAACCACTTAGTAACCTCACCCATCAAAGAGAATGGAAACAACCTGAGACAGACTGATTCTTGTGATATGTTCTTGAATGAGAACGGACCACAAACATCCACAAAGTTCCTAATATGCTCATGGGGATCCTCATGAGCCAGCCCCCCAAATAATCCTTTCAATTGTAGGAGCTGAAGAATTGTGCTAGTGATGTGGAAAACAACATTTTCTTCAGCCGAAGGTAGACGAATTGCACCTACACCACCCAATTGAATTGGGTCATTTACATCGTTCAGATTTCCAATATCATCTTGGTGGCCCACTTGGCTACCATTACTCCCATTGACACTCATCTCTTCTTCTGCTCAGCACAAACAACACAAATACAAACCAAAGTAAGTCAATTCAACTATAACACAAAAAGAACACAATTCAACTTCAATAATAGAATTTCAAACAACACCACTCCCCGGCAGCGGAGCCATTTTGATTTAACGTGCAAACGATCGTTAGTCAGTATAAAACCCAACAAAGAGTTGGGGTCGAACCCACAGGGAGTAGTACGTGTCTAAAATTCAGTTATGAGGTACAAATGTGTTCTAAACGGTTATAGGAATGAAAATTATCGAAATCATACAAATAAATCTAAAGGGGTGACAACGAATGTCAGATGGGGGTTTGGATTTGCAGTGAACAGCTGAAACAACAATGAAAACAGGGGAAAATAACAATAGATAGAGGAATTCTTGGGATATGATCATTTAAAAGCTAATTATGCTATATGGGTAAATGAAATATGACAATGGATTGCTAAAACACTGTGGGTAGACTAGGCTTTAAGTATAATAGTTTTCTCTCGAATAACTATTACGGTTCAGGTGATTTCTTTCGAACATCAACAAGCTTAACAAGGTAATCAACCCACAACCTTAATACATCCACTCTCTCGAGCTAGATGGGCAGGATTGGATTCAAGATTCACTCTCTCGAGCTGAACCCATGATGACCCAATACCCACAAATCATTAATCAAAAGCTTTGGTTCCAAAACCCCTTTCTCAAGCAAGTTAAGAACTCAAAAGTATAATTTAATTTACAACTACAATTCATAGATTAAAACTCAGCTAAAGAGTAAACCCATATTAAAACAACAATTTCATCATCAAGAAACAATACCCATACGATAATTAGACAAATAAACACATGATCATACCCCAAGAATTGGGGTTTTAGCCACACATCATAAAAACAGAGAAACGATTACTAAATGTATTAGCCATGATCTGGGCAAGAGTCTCCAAGCCTTTACAATGATTTCTAAGAATGAAATTCAAAGACCCACTTTCCAAGTCCTCCAAAATTATACAATTCCAACTAAAAAATTCAGAGAAAACTCTAAGTCTAGAATGGGAATTATTCAGAACTGGGACTGGAATATCAAAATCTCTTGAAAATTACATTTCAAATCCAATTTATAGTTTCCCAAAAAATAGCCTGAAAATCCACTCGGCGGCTAAAGTCACGCCACGCCGAGTGGGTCGGCAATCCGCAGAATGTCCTCTTCTATCGCCAAGTTGCATTGGCCTTCAACATCTCCAGTTCTGTAACTTTGGGCGATCCTAGTTGGTGTCGCGGAATAGATCGGTGATGCACCGACTGCCCACTTCTATCGCCAACTTTGTTTTTTCCAGGGCTGGCATGCTGGAACTTTGGGCGAGCTAGAAAATCCACTCGGCTTGCACTTTAGCCTTCATAGCTTTAGTTTTTTTTTTCCTGGTCATGTCCTTGCCTTGCTCTTTAGCCTTCATAGCTGTAAATCAACATTTTAACATTAATTTAGAGCATAAAATAGGAATTTGAGGACACATAAGCTATCAAAATAAAGCACAAATGAGTCAAAATCTCAGACTCATCACCCGTCCTAGAGTGTAAAGGGGGAAATTCTCTGCCTAAGGGTCAGTTTGTTTCTTGTCTTAAAGCTTGGTAAATGATTTCTAAGGAATGCATGTATCATCTCATCCGGGTTGAGGATATAGATTCTGAAATCCCTACTCTTGAGTCGGTCCCCACTGTAAATGAGTTTCCGTAAGTATTTCCCAATGATTTACCCGGTGTTCATCCCAAAAGAGGAATAGACTTCGATATTGAACTTCTCCCAGATACACAACCTATCTCTATTCCTCCTTACCGTAGGACTCAGGCAGAACTTAAAGAATTGAAGGAGAAATTGAAGGATTTATTGGATAAGGTTTTCATTTGACCGAGTATCTCTCCATGGGGTGCTCCAGTTTTATTTGTTCGTAAAAAGAATGGTTCACTTCGCATGTGTATTGACTATTGGCAATTGAACAAGGTAACCACTAAGAATAAGTATCCTCTTCCAAGGATAGATGATTTTCTTGATCTACTCCAAGGAGCGAGTTATTTCTCTAAGATTGACATCCGGTCAGGTTCTCCAAAAGTATGAAAAGCTGGAGGACTTTGTACCATCCATTCCGGTGTAGTGTAGTCTGTACAACAGCCCAAGGACTTGGAGCACATCTTTTGTTCTTTCCACTGCTTGAAGTGATTGTTTATCACCAATTGAGGGTGAAGAAAGGTGACATTTCAAAAATGGCTTTTGGAACGCGGTATGATCATTATGAGTTCTTTGTAATGTCCTTTGGTTTGATCAATGCCCCAAACGTATTTATATACTTGATGAATAGAGTGTTTAGACAATATCTTGATATGTTTGTGATTGTGTTTTTATCGATGATATCTTGATTTACTCTCGGAGTGAGGATGAGCATGATAATCATTTGAGGATTGTGTTGCAAATTATTAAGGATCATGTGTTGTATGCTAAGCTTAATTAATGTGAGTTTTGGTTGAGATTTATGGCTTTCCTTGGTCACATTGTTTCCGGTAAGGAAATTGAGGTGGATTCAAAAAGAGGGAAGCAGTTAAGAATTGGCCTAGACCTTTATCTCCTTTGGATATTCGAAGCTTCTTAGGTTTGACCAGTTATTATAGAAAGTTTGTGGAAGGGTTTTCTTCTATTGCCTCTCCATTGACCACATTGACTGAAAAGAAGGTAAAGTTCTTATGGTCGGAAACATGTGAGAAAAGTTTTCAAGAATTGAAAGATAGGTTTACCTCATCTTCGGTGTTGAATTTACCAGAAGGCTCCGATGGGTTCATTATTTATTGTGATGCTTCAAGGATTGGATTAGGTTGTGTTCTTATGCAAAATGGAAAAAGTTATTGCTTATGCTTCAAGGCAACTTAAGATTCACGAAAAGAACTATCCTACCAGTGATTTGGAATTGGCGGCAGTTATTTTTGCCTTAAATATTTGGAGGTATTATTTGTATGGTGTCCATGTTGATATCTTTACCAATCATAAAAGTTTGCAATATTTGTTAAAGTTGAGGATCTAAATCTTCTCCAAAGAAGGTGGCTTGAGTTGTTGAAGGATTACGACATGAGTGTCCTCTATCACTCTGGTAAGGCAAAAATTGTGGCAGACACCCTTAGTCAATTATCAATGAGTAGTGTTGTTCATGTTGAGGAAAGTAAGAAATAATTGGTTCGTGATGTTCATAGATTGGCCCGATTGGGTGTTAGGTTTGTTGATTCTAATGAAAGAGGTATTGTTGTTCGTAATGGTTCTGAACTGTCTTTTGTGTCGGATGTGAAAGCAAAACAAAGTCTTGATCCGATCTTGGTTGAGTTGAAGGAAATAGTGCTTAAAAATTTAGTTGAGGATTTTTCCCAAGGGGAAAATGGTGTGCTTCGATGTCAAGGTTATTTGTGTGTTCCCAATGTTGATAACTTGAGATAGCAAATTTTATCAGAAGACCATAATTCTCGATATCCCAGTCACCCGGGAGACACCAAGATGTGCCGTGACTTGCGGGAGGTCTATTGGTGGAATGGGATGAAGAAGTATATTACAGAATTTGTGGCCAAGTGTCCTAATTGTCAACAAGTGAAAGTTGAGCACCAAAAGCCGGGAGGTTTTCCCCAAGATATTAACATTCCTACTTGGAAGTGGGAAGATTTGAATATTGACTTTATTGCTAGTTTACCCCACACCTAGTGACATCATGACTCAATTTGGGTTACTGTGGGTCGTATAACAAAGTCAACTCATTTCATTCATGTCAAGGTCTATTATTCAGCGTAAGACTATGCTAACTTGTATCCAAGGGAAATGCTTAGGTTGTATGGAGTGCCCCTATCTATCATCTCAGATCATGGTACCCAATTTACTTCTCAATTTTGGAAGTCTTTCCTAAAGGGTCTTGGTACTCGTGTCAATCTTAGTACAAATTTTCATCCTCAAACTGATGGGCAAGCGGAGCGTACTATCCAAACTTTGGAAAATATGTTGAGAGCTTATGTGATTGACTTCAAGGATAATTGGAACGATCATTTGCCTTTAATTAATTTTGCATATAATAATAACTATCATTCAAACATTGGTATGAATCCATTTGAAGTTCTTTATGGTAGGAGGTGTAGATATCCTATAGGTTGGTTTGAAGTTGGTGAGGTTTCTTTGATAGGTCCCAGTTGGTAAATGAGGCTATGGAGAAAGTTTGACTTATTAGAAAAAGGTTGAAAACTACTCAAAGTCGACAAAAGTCCTATGCCGATGTTAGAAGAAGAGATCTTGAGTTTGATGTTGATGATTGGGTTTAATTGAAAATTTCACCTATGAAGAGTGTCATGAGGTTTGGTAAGAAATGGATGTGTATTCCCCATTATGTTGGTCCTTATCAAGTATTGAGGAGTATCTGCAAGGTTGCTTATGAACTTGAATTTCCTAATGATCTAGCATCGGTACATCCAGTTTTCCATGTGTCCTTATTGAAGAAGTGTATTGGAGATCCAACCTCTATAGTATATTAAAGAATCTTGGTTTAAAGAAAATTATTTCTTATGAAGAGGTTCTAGTTGATATTTTAGACCGACAAGTTCAAAAGTTGAGAAATAAGGAAGTTGCATCCGTGAAGGTGTTGTGGAGGAATCAAATAGTTGAGGGTACTACTTGGGAGGCCGAGGCCAATATGATGTCCAGATATCCTCATTTCTTTCCTCTAATCCTACTCTACCTTGGGATATCTAGCTCCTCATGATTCATTCTTGCGGACTCATGTGTCTTAATCATTCTCATGTTTCCTTATGCATGTTTCAAACTATATGTTAACTTGGATTCGATTTCCTCTTTAATTATGTGCATTTATGTAATAGCATTCATGTAGGGCTGTTACATCTCTTCCCCTACCATTCTTATGTTTCATTGAATTCCATTCGAGGACGAATGGTCCCAAGGGGGAAATATTGTAACACCTCGGATTTCAAAAAGGAAAAGACTACATTAAATTGCAGCATCAGGTTCAGGTCAACGAGACTAGTCTACAGTCTGTACGACTTTCTAGGGTTGTAGACCAGTCTCGTAGAAAGGGAGGAGAATAATTTTTTAAAATCATGTCCCAATACCTCTTTCTATGATTCACCAGGACGTCCCGTCAAACGATCTACGTGTCATAGATTAGTGTCGTAGGTAAGTCCCAGACTTAGTGAAATTTTGAGGTCAAAATTGAGTTCTACAGTTGGGCTCTACGGACCGTGGAAAGTTCTACGGGCCGTAGACAAGTCTCGTCAAAGTTGGCCAAAATTTAGGGCTTCTGAACTTTTTTACGGATGACCAGTACGGTCCGTATAGAGTCCTACGGTCCATATATCCAAACCGTAGAGAAGTTCGACAGTTAATTTTTAGGGGCTTTTGGGTCTTTAATGCCCTATATAAATCTTTTAAGACTTAAAACTACCCACTTAAAAACCCATTCTCATATTTCCCCAAAACTCAACCAAATTCATTCTCCAAAATTCCCTCCCAACCTAAGAAAGAAGAAGAAGTTAGGATTCATTCAAGGGCATCAATTCACCATTCATCTTGGCTTTGAGTAGCAAGGTATGTGAGTATTCACCCATGGATTTTTTTCCTCCATGGGTCACCAAAATTTTTCAATTTCTCAATTGAAATTTCAATTGATCAAATTAGGGTTCTTCTTAGTTCTTTATGAGTTTCATTCAATTATGATTTATTATTGTTAAGTAAGTCTTCTCATGCATGATTTATTGTTAATACATGATAATTAGTTGAAATTATATTGACCAAAGTATAATTCATAATTTTCAACTGTGAAACTATGATGAACCCATGAACTTATGCACCATGAATTTTGGAAGGTTCTGCACGTTTTATGAAAATGATGTTTATGGTGATAGGGTAATTTTAGATGAAAGTATCAATATTGTTGTGAAATATATTCTCACATACGAATATGATCATGATTGTGAAAGATGTTTCTCATATATAGATTCACATTGGTGAAATTTTTTCTCATCTATGTTGAATTATGTGTAAGGAGCCATTCTATGTTTTGATTTTAAAATTGTGGATTAGTATTGATAATTCCCTTTCCTATATTACAATGATATTTGAATTTTACCTATTCCGTTGGAAATTTGACTTAGCACCGAGGGGCTTTGAGGTGGAGGCTCAAATATGGTAGTCTCTAGTAGTAACCTCTACTTCCAAACTATATGCCCCCATAGGATTGTCTTAAATGACCTAACGAGTGGATCCACTTTAGCAAAAGATGACGTGTATAGATTCTACCATGACAAGTAGAATCCCTTTCTTTCGGTGTGAGGGATATACCAAATTTCATGATATAGCTTCATGGTCTTATTATCGGTTAAAACTAATATCCCATAAAATGATTATGTTTATACAATTATTTCTTATGTCTCTTATTTCAAATGCATTGACCATATCTTATGATTTACATGTTGTTTATTCTTTAAGCCATTAAATGCTAAAATGTTGGTCATGCATTATATGTTTTAAGCTATTCATGCTACCATTACTATTTTATGCATATTATCCCATACTTAGTACATTCCATGTACTAATGTGTACTTATGCCTACATTGTTTCACTACTGTAGGGGTCAGATGCTTCTACCTCTCACTCTCGTAGCTAGTTGATCTTTTGATACTCAAGGATTGGTGAGTCCTCATGTTCAGACGACCGAGACACTTTTATTACTTTCTTACTTTCAGTTTCCAGACATTGTATGTGATGTATGGGTTACATCCCAATCAATTCTATTAATGTATTAGATGACTTTTTGGAGACTTATGTTAGATTTCCGCTTTTATCAAACTCTTTTATGATATAATGTGTTTCTTTGAAATCTTTATTTCTATTATCTTGTATGATGTATGATAAGTGGCTTGTGTAGGGCCTCTCGGGGTCTTATACGCCATGTCAGGTCTAGGGTGTACTTTCGGTCATGATACAACCTGTCACGACCCAAAAATGACTGTGATGATACTTGTCTATTCCCACAAATGAAAGTCAGCCTCAACCCAATGAAAATGAAAGAAATGTGGAATTACAATAAAAACAAGAACAAGACAAAGCGAAAAACTTATTCTTCTAGTAAAACTCTCAAAATCTGGTTGTCACGTGTACAAGCCACTAAATACATAAGTGCGGAATAAGAAATAAATACGAGTCTCAATCTTTGTTTCTCAAATAGAAGAAAGTGTAAGAAAAGGAAAAAGAGGACCCGCCAGATGACAAACATCTACGAACACCCCGTTATTTGAAAGAACTAGAATTAGAAAGAAACCAATTTTTTGAAATAATTAAATTTGGAAATTTTGGCAAGTTATGCTAAGTATGAATTTTGGGTCAACTTCAAACAATCATAACTCTCAGCACAGGATGAGTTAGGTAAGGTACAAGAAATCAAATGAAAGGATTTTTAATTATCTTTCCAACGCCACCGAGTTTGCTAATTTTTGAGTTTGTATGAGGGAGATCTGCCCGTTTGAAGTCGGGCTGTCTGAATAAGGAAAGTCACCCAGATTTTAGAGGGGTAATTTGGTCTTTTCATTACCCAATTAGCTTAATTCGTTTTTGGTAATTACTTAGGGGTCTAAACTGAATTGGTTCAATTTATGTACTCAAAATTACGCTAAGGTTTTAGAGAAAAGAACTCAAGAGGAGAAAAGAAGAAAACGGTCAAGATTCGTCGATTTCTTAAAGAATTGATTGCGAATTTCGCCAAGGAGTCGATCCTACGAGGTATGTGAGTTCACATAGCGTTGGGTTCATTCACCTACGCGCAAAACATGCTTATTTTAGTGTAATTTTCATCCTAAAAGATTGAGGATTTGATGTTCGTGAATTTTTTTCATTCTTGAACTTGGATGGGATTGATGAGTTTCTTGAGATAGTTTCATCGATTTAAGAGTTGTTTTGAGTTAGATTCTTGTGTACATGTATTGGGTATCTTAATCTAAAGAGAATTTGAGAAAAAGAATCGAATTTAATCAAATTAATATCAGAAAATGACTTGAAAAATTTGTTGGATTGAACTGGGGGAGGGGTGGCGCTATGCGCCAGCAGTACACCAGAAATGAGCCCCAGAACTTTGGGGCTGGCGCCCCGCACCAACAATGCACCCGGGACGTCTGCCCCTACCCGTTTTTCATCGTTTATCCTGTCTGAGTCCTTCTAAAGTGTACTAACACTTCCTATCGATTTAAACTACTCTAAATGACTTCTAAACATCTAGAAATAATCCATAAACATGAATCATAACCTTGAATCCATAAATTCATATTCAAGGAAAGTTAAGAGCCAAGTCTAGAGAGTTCATAGAGTCTTTTCAAAATTCTTTTACCAATGCTTTAAACTTGTTTTAAGACTTGTGCTTTGAGTTGAGTAAGAGTATAATGTGATGTACATTTTCTTCAAAAGAGTATATGAGAACTAAGTATTCCCAAGGAGTAAATGTTTTCATATTTAAATAAGAGAGAAAACACCGATTTCTAAGAGAGCCTTTGAACTAGTTTTTGAGTAATTATCTCAAACCACAAAAGAGTTATGTTTTTAAACATATGAGCTAGATACATTTTGTGAGTAGTATTGAGTACCGATTTGGGGACAAGTTTGAGTTCAGATAATTCAAAGTCTCCATAAACCATGTAGCCAACATGGGTAGAAAAGGGTCATACTTTTTAGATGATTCCTTAATGCTTTTAGCATAGACTAGTGGATCCACTTAGTGAGTTAGGTTCTATACCCCCGACAAGGTATAGGCGGCCCTGGCAGCGTGAGGTAAAATGTTGTACCATCACATAGCTCATACTGATGGTTGTCGGTTAGAGAAACTCCCACAGAGATATTTTGTATTCATATATATATATACACATATTTATTTGTATTTTCATATACAAACTGAGTTATTGTTGTATTTTTCAATACACAGAGTTGTTATCCACATGTTTTAAAAGCTTTTCTTTATATTGCATTTATATTACTGCTTTATATTGAGTTGAGTTGAGTTGAGTTGAGACCAGGTAAGTTCTTTCAGTTCCTTTTCAAGCTTATGTCTTATTTTAGAATTCCCCTCGCATGCTCGTACATTTCATGTACTGACGCCATTTGGCATGCATCTTTTATGATGCAGATACAGGTAACCAGGATTAGTTAGTTATTGTTAGTTCATGAGTCTTATCCATTTTCAGTTTTAAATGTTTAAAGACTTGAGTTGCCTTTTGGCCAGTTGAATGTTTCTTTTAAGACATTCTAAGTTTACTGCATGAGTTTATCTTGAGACTGTTTCATGTTATTTAAGTCTTCCGCTAAGTGTTAAACCATGCCAAGGGTTCGCTTAGGCCAACAATGGTTCTCAAGTGCCAGTCCCGCCCAGGGTGTAGGCTCGGGGCGTGACAAACTTGATATCAGAGAACAGAGTTCAAGAGTCCTAGGGAGTCTATGAAGCCATGTCTGTAGAGTCCTTGTTATCGATGTGAAGCGCGCCATATCTATAATTAGGAGGCTGCAACATTAAGGAACTATCTCACGTCTTTCATACTCATTTTGTGCGATAGAGTTTATCTCTATAATAGTTTATTTCTAACTCGTGCTTGCACGTGTCTTTTAGATCATGCATCCACGAAGAGTTGTCTGAGGTCGTCCCACTAGAAGGAATGTTAAGGAACAAGGGGTACCTAATGCACCAGAAGTGCAACCCCAAAGAGAGGTCACCAATGCTGAATTTCGGGAAGCTATCAGAATGTTGAGTCAAGCTGTGACCAACCAAGTAGGACAACAAAGAGAAAATCGATAGGAATTGGCTGATACTTCTAGGATCCGTGAGTTCCTAAGGATGAATCCTCCAAGCTTTACTTTTTCAAGTGTCACTGAGGATCCGAAAAACTTTGTTAAAGAGCTTCAGAAGGTTTTTGAGATTATGTATGTTGATGAAGCTGAGAGAGTGGAACTAGCTGCATACCAATTGAAGGGTGTCACTAGAATCTGGTTTGATCAATGGAAGAAGAATAGAGTTGATGGTGCACCGATAGTGAGCTGGGCTGTGTTCGAGAGTGCATTGATGGGGCATTTCTTTACCCGTGAAATGAGAGAAGCAAAGGTATGAGAATTCCTCACTCTTAAGCAGGAATATATGAGTGTTCATGAGTACAGTCTGAAGTTCACCCAACTTTCCCACTATGCTCCGGAGATGGTTGCTGATATGAGGAGCAGGATGAGTTTATTCGTTGTTGGCTTGTCTTGTCTGTCAAGTAACGAAGGCAAGGCAGCTATGCTAATAAAAGATATTGACATAGCGAGGTTGATGATCCATGTGCAATAGGTTGATGAGGACAAGTTGACGGATAGATAAGAGTTTAGAAATAAGAAGGCTAAGACATGAGGGAATGAGTTCGGGCAGCAAAAGAGTAATGTGAACCGGTCTTCTTTCCAACATAAGCAAAAGGGACCTACTCCATCATCTGCTAGTGCACCTGCACCAAGGAACAGAGGTGAGTTCAACAATCAGAATTCACAAAATTTCAGAGCTAGACCTGCACAGTCTCAAGGTAGTGTTGCACAAAGAGGTAATGGGACTCCTTCATGTACTAAGTGTGGTAATACCCACTCAGGGGTGTATCGTGATGGCTCCACTGGTTGCTTCAAGTATGGTCAGAATGATCACTTTATGAAAGAGTGACCTAAGAACAGACAAGGTACTGGTAAATGAGGCAATAGGGCCCAATCTTCTTCAGTTGCTCCACCAGACAGAGCTGCATCTAGAGGAGATACTTTAAGGGCAGGCGGAGGAGGAAACCGTCTGTATGCTATTACTAGTCGCCAAGAGCAAGAGGATTCGCCAGATGTTTTCACTAGTATGATCCAAGTCTTTAATTTTGATGTTTATGCTTTGCTAGATCCAGGAGCGAGTCAATCTTTTGTAACTCCTTATGTTGAGAAGAATTTTGATGTTCTTGCTGAGAAACTTCTTGATCCCTTTAGTGTTTCTACACCTGTTGATGAGTCTATTATAGCTGAGAGAGTCTACCGTGATTGTACCATTTTCGTCAATCACAAGAGCACCATAACTGATCTAGTTGAATTAGACATAGTAGATTTTGATATCATTCTAGGTATGGACTGGCTTCATGCCCGTTATGCCTCAGTCGATTATAGAACTCGAGTAGTTAAGTTCCAGTTTCCTAATGAGCCAGTTATAGAGTGGAAGAGTAGTTCAACAGTGCCTAAGGGTCGTTTCATTTCGTACTTTACGGCGAGAAAGTTGGTTTCCAAGGGGTTTGTCTATCACTTAGTCCGAGTTAATGATTCTAGTGTTGAGACACCTCCTATTCAGTCAGTTCCAGTAGTAAGAGAGTTTCCAGAAGTCTTTCCAGATGATCTTCCCGGAGTCCCTCTTGAGAGAGAAATAGACTTTGGTATAGATATTTTTCTCGATACTCATCCTATATCTATTCCGCCATATAGGATGGCACCAGCAGAGTTGAAAGAGTTAAAAGATCAGTTGAAAGATCTCCTTGAGAAGGGTATTATTCGACCAAGTATCTCACCTTAGGCCGCTCCGGTCTTATTTGTGAGAAAGAAAGATGGTTCTCTTAGAATGTGCATAGATTACTGTCAGTTGAACAAGGTTACTATCAAGAATAAGTATCCTCTTCCAAGAATTAATGATCTCTTTGATCAAATTCAGGGTGCCACTTGTTTTTCTAAGATAGACCTCAGATCTGGCTATCATCAGTTGAAAGTAAGAGAAAGTGACATTTCTAAGACAGCTTTCAGGACCCGCTATGGACATTATGAGTTCCTAGTTATGTCCTTTGGTTTGACCAATGCTACTGCAACATTCATGGACCTTATGAATAAAGTATTCAAGCCTTATTTAGATATGTTTGTTATCATATTCATTGATGACATTCTAATCTATTCAAGGAATGAGGAAGATCATGCTAGTCATCTCAGAATAGTTCTCCAAGTGTGAGTTCTGGCTTGAGTCTGTGGCATTCTTAGGCCACATTGTATCCGGTGATAGAATTAGATTTGAAATTAGAGTTGATACTCAGAAAATAGAGGCAGTGCAGAGTTGGCCTAGACCCACATCTGTAACTGATATTAGGAGTTTCTTGGGGTTGGCTCGATATTATAGAAGGTTCGTCGAGGGGTTCTCATCTATTTCATCTCCTTTGACCAAGTTGACTAAGAAAACAGTTAAGTTTCAATGGTCTGAAGCTTGCGAGAAAAGCTTTCAGGAATTGAAAAAATGGTTAACTACTGCCCCAGTATTGACCTTACCAAAGGGAACGCAAGGCTTTGTGGTATATTGTGATGCGTCTAGAGTTGGATTTGGTTGTGTATTGATGCATAATAACAAAGTTATAGCTTATGCCTCCAGACAGTTTAAAATTCATGAGAAGAATTACCCAATCCATGATCTAGAGTTGGCTGCCGTAGTATTTGCTTTGAAAATATGGCATCACTATCTTTATGGTGTTTATGTAGATGTGTTCACCGATCACAAGAGTCTTCAGGAAAGAGATAAATCTCAGACAGAGAAGGTGGTTAGAGTTACTCAAGGATTATGACATGAGTATTTCCTATCACCCAGGTAAGGCTAATGTTGTTGCTAATACCTTGAGTAGATTGTCTATGGGTAGTACTGCCCATTTTGAGGAAGACAAGAAAGAGTTAGCAAAAGATGTGCATAGACTTGCACTATTAGGAGTTCGACTAATGGATTTCAATAAAGGAGGAGTATTGGTGATGAATGGGGATGAATCATCATTAGTGTCTGAAGTTAAAGAGAAACAAGACCAAGATCCTATTTTGCTTGAACTGAAGGCAAATGTTCATAAGCAAAAAGTAATGGCTTTTGAACAAGGGGGAGATGGTGTATTGAGGTATCAAGGTAGATTGTGTGTGCCAAGGGTGGATGAACTCCAAGAGAGGATCATGGAGGTAGCTCATAGCTCCAGATATTCTATCCATCCGGGTTCCACAAAGATGTATCGTGACTTGAGAGAGGTTTATTGGTGGAGTAGTATGAAGAAGGGAATTACAGAGTTCGTTGCTAAGTGTCCGAATTGCCAACAAGTCAAGGTAGAGCACCAGAGGCCCGGTGGAATGCCTAAGAATATAGAACTTCTGGAATGGAAGTGGAGATGATCAATATGGATTTTATCACAGGTTTACCACGGTCTCGCAGACAGCATGATTTGATTTGGGTGATTGTAGATCGAATGACTAAATCATCCCATTTCTTACCGATAAAGACTACCCATTCAGCAGAAGTTATGGTAAGTTAAATATTCAAGAGGTAGTCAGACTTCATGGAGTTCCGGTGTCTATTATTTCAGATAGAGGTGCACAATTTACTGCACAGTTTTGGAAGTCATTCCATAAAGGTTTGGGTACAAAGGTGAACTTAAGTACTGCTTTTCATCCTCAAACTAATGGCCAAGCAGAGCGCACTATAGAGACTTTAGAAGATAAGTTGAGGGCTTGTATGATTGATTTCAAAGGTAATTGGGATGATCACCTACCTCTCATAGAGTTTGCTTATAACAACAATTACCACTCTAGCATCCAGATGGCTCCCTATGAAGGTCTTTATGGGAGAAGATGCAGATCTCCTATTGGATGGTTTGAGGTTGGTGAAGCTGGGTTGATAGGACCAGATTTGGTTCATGAAGCTTTGGAGAAAGTTAAGACTATTCAAGAGAGGTTGAAAATAACACAGCGTCACCAGAAATCCTATACAGATATTAGGAGAAGAGACTTAGAGTTTGAAGTAGATGATTGAGTTTATTTAAAGGTTTCACCCATGAAGGGTGTTATGAGGTTTTGAAAGAAGGGGAAACTTAGTCCCCGGTATGTTGGTCCTTACAGAATATCCAAGAGGATCGGTAACGTGGCTTATGAGTTAGAGCTACCACAACAGTTAACAGTTGTCCATCTAGTATTTCACATTTCTATATTGAAGAAGTGTATGGGAGATCCTTCAATTATCATACCTACTGAAGATATTCGTATGAAGGATAGCTTATCTTATGAGGAGATTCCTGTTCGAATTCTAGATCGTCAAGTTCTTAAGTTGAGGACCAAGAAAGTAGCATCAGTCAAGGTTCTGTAGAGAAATCTGTTTGTTGAGGAAGCTACTTGGGAAGCTGAGGAGGATATTAAGAAGAGATACCCACATATCTTCGAGTCCAGAGAAATTCCAAATTAAGGTACTAATCCTTTTCCTGGCATTTGTTTTAAGTTTGCATGTTGTATTTACATTTTGCTTGTTGCGTGTTTGAGTTGGATGTTAGATATTACACCCTTTGCCTACTAAGATTAATCCCATTCAAGGAAGAATGATCCCAAGGGGGAGATATTTCAACACCCCGCTATTTGAAAGAATTACAATTAGAAAAAACCATTTTTTTGAAATAATTAAATTTGAAAATTTTGGCAAGTTATGCTAAGTATGAGTTTTAGGTCAACTTCAAATGACCATAACTCTCAACAAAGGATGATTTAGGTGAGCTAAAAGAAATCAAATGAAAGATCTTTGAATTATATTTCCAACGCCACCGAGTTTGTTAATTTTTGAGTTCGTATGAGGGAGATATGCCCGTTTGAAGTCGGGCATTTTGAATAAGGAAAGTCACCTGGATTTTAGAGGGGTATTTTGGTCTTTTCATTACCCAATTAGCTTAATTCGTTTTTGGTAATTACTTAGGGGTCTAAACTGAATTGGTTCAGTTTACAAACTCAAAATTACGCTAGGGTCTTAGAGAAAAGAACTCAAGAGGAGAAAAGAAGAGAAACGTCAAGATTCTTCGATTTCTTGAGGAATTGATTGCGGATTTCGCCAAGGATTCGATCCTATGAGGTATATGAGTTCACGTAGCATTGGGTTCGTTGACCCACGCGCTAAACATGCTTGTTTCAGTGTAATTTTCATCCTAAAAGATTGAGGATTTGATGTTCTTGAATTATTTTCATTCTTGAACTTGGATGGGATTGATGAGTTTCTTGAGATAGTTTCATCGATTGTAAGAGTTGTTTTGAGTTAGATTCTTGTGTAGATGTATTGGATATCTGAATCTAAAGAGAATTTGAGAAAAAAATCAAATTTAATCGAATTAAGATCAGAAAATGAGTTGAAAAAATTGTCGGATTGAACTGGGGAGGGGTGGCGCGACGTGCCACTGATGCGCCAGCAGTGCGCCCGAAATGAGCCTCAGAACTTTGGGGCTGGCACCCCACGCCAGCAATGCACCAGAGACGTCTGCCCCCACCCGTTTTCCATCGTTTAGCCCGTCTGAGTCCTTCTAAAGAGTAGTAACACTTCCTATCGATTCTAACTAATCTAACTGACTTTTATACATCTAGAAATCATCCATAAACATGAATCATAACCTTGAATCCATAAATTTAAATTCAAGGAAAGTTAAGAGCCAAGTCTAGAGAGTTCTTGGAGTCTTTTACCAATGCTTTAAACTTGATTTATGACTTGAGCTTTGAGTTGAGTAAGAGTATAAAGTGAAGTTCATTTTCTTCAAAAGAGTATATGGGAACTAAGTATTCCCAAAGAGTAAATGTTTTCACATTTAAACAACAGAGGAAACACCGATTTCTAAGAGAGCCTTTGAGCTAGTTTTTGAGTAACTATCTCAAACCACAGAAAGAGTTATGTTTTTAAACATATGAGCTAGTTACAAATTGAAAGTAGTATTGAGCACCGATTTGGGGACGAGTTTGACTTCTGATAATTCAAAGTCTCCATAAATCATGTAGCCAACATGGGTAGAAAAGGGTCTACTTTTTAGATGACTCCTTAATGCTTTTAGCATAGACTAGTGGATCCACTTAGTGAGTTAGGTTCTATACCCCCCGGCAAGGTATATGACGGCCTTGGCAGCGTGAGGTAAAACGTTGTACCATCACATAGCTCATAGTGATGGTTGTCGGTTAGAGAAACTCCCACAGAGATATTTTGTATTCATATATATACATAGAGTTATTTGTATTTTCATATACAAATTGAGTTATTGTTGTATCTTTCAATACACAGAGTTGTTATCCACATGTTTTAAAAGTTTTTCTCTATATTGCATTTATATTACTACTTTTTATTGAGCTGAGTTGAGTTGAGTTGAATTGAGTTGAGACCAGGTAAGTTCTTTTAGTTCCCTTTCAAGCTTATGTCTTGTTTTATAATTCCCCTCGCATGCTCGTACATTCCATGCACTAACGCCATTTGTCCTGCATCTTTTATGATGCAAATACAGATAACCAAGATCAACATCCAGCGCTTCGTTGATCCAGTTGAGCTTCAGAGTTGTTGGTGAGCCTCCTTGCTTCCGAAAGATCCCTGTTATTGATTATTCAGTTTAGTTTATTTGGATGTCGTGGGTCTTGTCCCGACGTCCATCTCAGTTATTAGAGGCTTCATAGACAGTTAGATATTGTTAGTTCATAAGTTTTATCCATTTTCAGTTTTAAATGTTTAAAGACTTGAGTTGCCTTTTGGCCAGTTGAATGTTTCCTTTAAGACATTCTAAGTTTACTGCATGAGTTTATCTTTTGAGATTGTTTCATGTTATTTAAGTCTTCCGCTAAGTGTTAAGTCAGGCCAAGGGTTTGCTTGGGGCCAGCAATGGTTCTCAAGTACCAGTCCCGCCTAAGGTGTAGGCTCGGGGCGTGACAATCTACCTCTTCAAGTCCTTGACAAGACTCGAGATTAAAAGAAGGAGAAAGAGATCACACGGGTCCATGCTCAGAACCTACACAAGTGCAGAAGTAAGGGGTGAGTACCAACAACATGGTTCCCAGCAAGCAACCTACTAAACAAAGTAACTATTGAGAAATCGAATACCCCTTACACTCCAACTGAATGTCGTCAAACTAAAACCTGCACATAAATCAACTCAACCTAGAAATTCTACAATACACGGCTCACATGCCCAATATTCATAGTTCAATCTTCACAATTCAACAATCAAACAATTCGAATAAGTCAATCTCAATGTCAAGTAGTTCAGTCACACGCAACAAGTAAATTAATCTAAAATATCGAACAAGTCATGCATAAGCATCAAATGCATCAAGTCATAATGATAAATCACTAGTCGCAACGACGGCTTTATATCAAACCACTAACCGAGACCATTTCCCATCGGTTTTATATGAAATCTCTAGCAAGAACCATTTTCCATCGGTTTTATAACACATCACTAGCCGAAACCATTTTCCATCGGCTTTATATCACATCACTAGCCGAAACTATATTCCATCAGCTTTAAATCACATCACTAGCTGGAACCATTTCCCATCGGCTTTATATCACATCACTAGCTAGAACCATTTCCCATAAGCTTTATATCACATAACTAACCGGAACCATTTCCCATCGGCTTTATATCACATCACTAGTTGGAACCATTTCTCATCGGCTTTTTATCACATCACTAGCCGTAACCATTTCCCTTCGACTTTATATCAAATCACTACCTAAAACCATTTCCCATCGACTTTATATCAAATCACTAGCCGGAACCATTTCCCATCGGCTATATAAATCATCACGGTGTTCACAATCAATGCATACAAGCTATATCACAACACACAGAAGAGACAATAATTCACATAATTCAAGTCCACATTCATGCTTTCAAGCATTTCATCAATCAAACAACAAGGGTCACAATAAGGCAATTCACATCATCATGTTCATCACATAGCCTTTTTCAATTCAACCCTTTTTTTTCATTTAGATATAACAAGTGGACAGTTTAAACCCTTTACCTCATCTTCATTACTCCCAACACACAAGCAACGAAGGAAGTACACGAATTCTACTAAAATACGAAGTTTATGAAGCCACTTGCCTTAAGTCAATCATCAATCATTCCAAGAGTTGAGTCTTCCCCTTCTGAACCACTTCCATAGCCACACAATCTAAAATAATCAAGTATTCAAAACCATCCATCAGAAACAACACTTCCCACATCAATTTTGTAAAGAAATGGTCCAATTAACTCAAAACCCAACATCAAAATGGAGGTTTGAATCTGGAAAACAATACTTGAAAAAGATGTTTAAGGCTTTAGGAACTCATTTGTGAAAACTATTTAAAAAGAGGAATCAAAAACACCATTTTAGTAATATCTTGGGTTCTTGAAGATAACCCCAAATTACTCATTTTAAAAGCTTGATTTGAACACATAAATTTATAAATAATAATGGGTAATTGAAGATTTAGAGTTAAAAATCGTTACCCAAAAGATTTTACTCAAAAACCTGATTCAAATCGCCTCTCCAAATCTCTCAAATCTCAAAAATGGTGAAATGGGGCTTAAACCTTGAAATGGCAACAAAAACCCTCTCTGATGTTACAAAAGGGACAAGGGGTTTGCTTAAGCGAACCCCGCTAAAAATGTGGGTCTCAATTAAGAGAAGCCTCCTTCGCTTTTGCGAACCTTGCTTAAGCGAAGAGGCTCTCACTTCTGCGAAGCTCACTTAAGCGACCAGCCTTCACAAAAGTGTGGCCTACAGACACCAACTAAATACAGCCAACTCTTAAAATATCGGAACGACCCTCGAGATACATTCGCCCGTACACACCAACCACATATGCAAATCAATTATACTCGACGTTCTGGACTTAATGGAACTGTAAAAATATGAATCCGAGGTTTCCTTGACCCGACATCCGTGAAAAACTATGAGAAACTAACTCACTCCTAAAAAGGCTAAAATAAGCTCAAGACCTCTCAAAAATCAACAAAGACCTCACGTAGGCCTAAAATCATCTCCCGAATCCAACAAAACTCTTGAAATTCTGATCTGAGCATCCAAAACCCAAATGTTGACCAAAGTCAACCTCAAAGTTAAATTTCCACAATTTGACAAATTAGGACCTCAAATCCTTATAAAGGATTTGAATCTAAAACCGAAAACTCTAACAGATTAGATTTCACATTTGGGACTGATGGAATTGTTAGAATTCCATTCTGACACTCGAAACTTCAAAAGACACCAAAAACCACTTTCTTAACAACTTAGTCTTCAAAACACACAACTTAACAAAAGTCTCAACTTTTAACTCAAAGTTCAAAACTAACTTTTCAAACTCAATCATAAAAGACTCGAGTCGATATCGGGAGGGGAAAAATGGTCAATTCACAAAACTTTCCAAAAATGACCAACCGGGTCATTACATAACTGCACATATATCCCAATTGTTATCACTTATTTCAGATCTATGTATAATTATATCGTCTTAGATACACAAAGAATATGGAGTAGGGGAAAAATATTATGAAATAAAAAAATTCTCTAATAAAAAAAGGGATAGTGATGTTTTATGAGAGATGAAGTGGGGGTGGGGGTGGGGGCTGGGGGAAGGGACCCAAAAATGAATATAACTTATGAAGAACAATAACATATAAAAATAAAAGAAGTAACTGAATAACCAATATGTTTGAGTAGGTAGAGAATTTCTTGGATGAAGAAAACTGGACAAGATTTGTTTATAATATAGAAGAGCTCCTAGGGGGCACCTACCACTCCCACGCATCCACATTCATTTAGCATTTAATGAACATCAAATGTTTTTCTTTTTTTGGTGAGTAGGGTTGGCATGTACATGAGAAAAAGATAAAAAATAATCTCAAGTTATCTCATATTTCAAATATCTTCACAAGTTATACCTTTGTTTGAAGTAGTCTTCACATTTTTCATCGATATATATTTTACACCTTTCACATTATAAAATGCATTATGTTTTCTCCCATCATTGCATATTTATTTTCCTCAACTCTAATTGCAAAGCTCCAACAATTATGACCTTCCCAACAAATTTAATTAGGAATCCTTAGGTGTGAAGCAAAGTATTCTTGCTATTTTTAGGGACGACAACCAGATTAATGCTTATCTTCTTCGTTTAAACTTGTACAATGTTAATAGAATCCCTAATGAAACTAGACATATTGAGATTCTCCGTTCTTTCATAGATTGTAACACCTCAGATTTGAAAAAGGCTAGAAAGGGTCAAACGGGCAAGTCATGAACCCACAATGGACCATGGACCCTTCATGGCACCCTAGACGGTTGGCCAGAGTCACTTGGACGGTGCCCCACAAGGCCCGTGGTGACTTAGACGGCCTATCTAGTGGGTCGTCAAGTCACCCAGTCAGAAAGGGTGTCACCCTAAGTCACTATTAAGGACCACAGACGTCTAAATGATCTGTGAAGCTTCACACGGACCGTGAAGTCGTCCGTGATGGAGACTTATCAAACTTAGAAGTTTGGGTCAACTTCAAACAATCATATCTTTCAGCACAAAATGAATTAGGTGGCCCATCACCTATCAAATTAAATATCTTTGAGTCCTCTTTCCAAAGCCACCAAGTTTTTCTAATTTTGAGCTCAGGGTAAAAAGTTATGCCCGTGTTAGTGAAGCCCTATCAGGTAGGGCATATTAACGACCCACTAGAAGGGCCGTGATGATCTCGACGACCCTTGAAGCCCCTCATGAGAGGCACTTCAGAAGTTTTAAGTCAGTGTAATTTTGGTCTTTTCCCAATTGTTTTAACTCAATACTATGTTATTTTACCTTCTACCCTAGGCCCTATATAAATACTTTTACCCCCAAAATCACCCAATTCAATTCATTCTCTAAAATTCTCAAAAGTTGATCAAGTTCATCCTCCCAAATATTTCTCTCTCAAAGGAAGAAGAAGAAGTCCAGGGTTTCAAGATCAAGTCTCCAAATTCACCATTTTCTTAAGGGCTTTGAACTCCAAGGTATGATACTTTTCACCTATGGATATCTTTTCTCCATAGGGTTCCTAAATTCTCCAATTTTGTAAAGCTAGATTCCCCAATCAAATTAGGGTTTTATTCAATTGTCATGGGTTCCTTTCAATGCTGATCCAATGGATTGTTTTATGACTTCTTATGCATGAATTAAAGTAATTGATGTTTTAAGTTGAATTCTCCATGAACCCATGCATGACCCATGAATTCGAATCTATGATGATATAATGATTTTTATTATGAACCATGAAACATGAATTTATGAAGACATGCATGCCTTTTCTTTATGAAATTGATGTAAAGGAATTTGAGGATGCTTTGACTTTGAAAACATGATGAAGCTTATGAATTATTAAAAAATGCATGTTTTATGAAAGTAATGATTATGACTCAAGTAAGCTAATAGATAAATGTATATGTATGTTCTATGAAGCTTGGCCACATGATATGAATCACATCTAGATATGCCCTCAATGCTTTTTGGGCTATTTCTCTAAACTAGGTCTTGATTAGTATGGTATCCAGATATGCCATCAATGATTATATATCACGCTTTCAAAACTACTTTCATTAGTAGTAGAGAATTTCTAGTTTGAAGTTAATGACTATGGGTCTTATAAAGCTATTATGAAAAGATCATGGATGGTGAAAGATTTTTTCACGCGTGGTCTAAGGATCTACTCTATGATGTTTCTAGCTTAGATTGGCTACTTGATGTGCCTTCCATGAATGATAAAGAAAAGCGGCGATTACCCATGTCTCTTAATGATAAGACAAGTAGAGACTAATGACTTTCTCGTGGGATTTATGCTTAGCACCAAGAGGATATTGAGATGAAAGCTCTCCCGTAGCTTGAGATCGGGTTTCTAGTAGTAATCTCCTTATCCCATAAACTATGTGCCACCATAGGATGATTGTCTTATATATACATTAGCTAGTGAATCCACATAAGCCAGAAGTTAAGGTTCTTACCTTGGCAAGTAAGGACACCCTTTTCGGTGTGAGGTAGACACCAGATTCCATGTTATAGCTCACTTGGTCTATATGTCGGTTAATGTCTACTTCCCACAATAATGAACTAAGGTTACTTCTAGAAGTATCTCTCATGTGTTTAAAGATGATTTTCACTTGCATTGACCATGATCACAATTATGTTTTCTAATCTGTTATCTTATGTTTTAACTTGGTCTTTGCATATCACAAAAAGTCCTTTTAACATGACTTTATAACTCTTATGCATTGTTATCATACTTGGTACATTTTTTGTACTAACACATACTCTTGCCTACATTGTTTCACAAATGTAGGGTCCGACGCTACGATTCCGCATCCTCGTGGCTAGTGACCAGTTAGTAGATTTTGAAGAGTTGTGAGTCCTCATGTCTCGAGGATCGAACCCTTTATTTCTTATTGTATTTAATTTTTTAAATATTATATGTGATGTATGGGTTACTTCTCAATCACTCTTTATGTAATAGATGGCTTTGAGACTATGTTAGACTTCCGCTTTGTTTTGTCCAACTCTTTGATATAAAACTATCTTTCGAACTCTTTCAATTCTATTATCTTGTATGATGCATGCTAAGTGGCTTGTGTAGGGCCTCTCGGGGTCCTATACGCCATGTCACGTATATGGTGTACTTTGGGTCGTGACATAGATACATAGATGATCTTTTAAATATGATCATTAGGAAACCTCTCGACTACAAAAGATTTTGATAAGTTAAGTTCAACGTTTGAAATAATTAATAAAGGGAAATTATGAATTCGTAAGATGTATGTATGTTGACGAAAAATCAAAATCTAGTGTTTCCGGTCTAACTGTTACTATAGTGTGAAAGAATGTCAGAAAAATAATAACTTGTAAATTAAAGGTCTTGTGCACTCGTCACAATCATTTTGCGACCTTAATTTCCATATTAACTTCAAGATATTTTTAGTTTGGGATAAGACATAAAAACACACTTCAATTATCGTGAAATTTTCAATTACACATCTAATTATATAAAATTATCTATACATGCACCTATCCTAGACCAAAAGGAAGGGTCGGGATCTCAATGTCTTATTTCATTTGATTCATTCAAACTCAATTTGATCAGACCAACCAACATGAGTTTTGGTGGGATGGTTGGGATTTATTCACACTTAATTAGAGATTTTGAGTTCGAACTCCTAAAAATGGAACAAATCTTGTTGGTAGCGTCGCCATCTGAAATGGAATCTAAAATGCGTGAGTCCAAATTTAGTCAGACCTAATGCGGGTACTAAATGTTGGCTGAGAAATAAATAAATAATCAACCGGACCTCATCGTCTCTATAATCTTAGCCCCTTAAAAGATGGTTGAATTTTTACTTTATTTTTTGTGTTTTATATACTTTAATATAGCATGACTTTTTCTGATATTTTTTATAGATGAAAATATTTTTTGCATCTAATATACTTGAGGAGCGTATATTTTTTTTTTTGTTTTAATTGTATGTTCAACGAAGAATACTTAGAATTGATCTTATTTCTTTTGCAGAAATCTTGATTGAGTTAAAGAGATGTTGAATGACTCAGAATTCTTGACTTTGTGCATTGTTGTGGTAGAGACTTGAGAAACGATGAGGTCCCAGTCGATTTAGGTATTTAAAAGAATCAAATGAAATAATATATTAAAGTTTCTCCTTATTTTGTTATAGGCTTGTGTATGTCCATAGCATGTTATAAAATTTTGTCTTTATCAAATAATCAATGAAATAGAAAAATAATACAAAAAATAAGTTTGGGAGTAATACTTGTTAGTTTTCACTACCTAATGGACATGAGTTGTTTCTGAAAAAGCACGAAATTAATAAAATATTTACCTTCTAAATAAATAAATAACTGGTCTAAATAAATATCACTTCTTGTGTTGTTGAGAATTTTTTCAGCTAGATCATCAAAATTGCTTTGTTGATCCATTACTAGCTATTAGTAACATCAATTTGGAACATACACCTACATGCAATCATAGGTGTTTTAATATTTCTATATAAATTGGTTATTTTCCTAAGATGAAATTTCTAGTTATGAAAAAATCTTAATACCGAGGAATTAATGTGGAAGAAAAATCTAATGACTCACAAAAATTACAATCTTGATTATTTTGATCCTAATTTATTAGTTTAGTTATATTAATTTATGATCTTCTATTTAAGTTATATTTCAATTCAAAAGCAAAGGTGATTCATGGTGAAGGAATATTATCGTAATGACTTCTAGATAAGTTTTATGTGTGTGAGATTGATATTGAAGACTAGGCTAGAGAGTATGATAAATAATTAATAATGGAAATTATAACCTTCTATGAATGACTAGGGTAAGAAGGGATATGAAGAGATATTGCTTGTGTTATAATAAATGTTGCATAATGTATTGTTGTTTCTATTTATTTTGTGATGCTTTACATGAAACTAATTTAAATCGACATCTGATGCTTACGCAGTATGTGTGGTGTATTGATACTTCTCTTGTCACACCTTTTGTTGGTGTAGGTTTGTTTCAGGTTGCTTGAAGCCTGGGATGATGGCTAATCATCATCAATTGTCATCTACTATGTTCTCAAGTGAAAGTTATGTCAGTATTTTTCTTTATTTATTATATCTTATAAACGTTCTCTATTACCAACTCTTGTATATGTATAGACTAAGTCCTTAGAATGGTAGATGCAAAGTGGAAAACATTAGAGGTGTAGAAGCCTTGCAAGTAGTATCAACATAATGGTCATGACCTAGTATTTGCCCCTTCCCCAATTCCCAAACTTTTTTATTTATCCTTTTAAAATGTTCATATTTCGGATGATTTTGTTAAACTTTGAATACTTTACGAGGTATATCTCACGATATCATCAATATAGATATCAAGTAACTCAGTCCGTCCAGATTTAGATGGATAAAAAGAATTACCTAATACTTTTGCCTTCATTAAAATTTGAATCTAATTCAAATATCGTGGTTCTTCATGACCTTTTCATTTTTTCATTCTTCCATTTTATTTATAGTTTGAGTTCTATTTGTTTCCATATTATGACATACGACAACAAATGAACTACCAAACCGGGATCACAGAGAAAGAGAAATGCTAAATTAGATTGGTTAAAGTGGGACATCAAAGTCTTTTATCAACAAATCGATAACATCATTTTCAATATATCAAAGAAATTAAAAATTTAGCTAAATTATGAGAACATAATTAAACACTCTAGAAACACATACAAACACAATATGATCTTGATATAATAATATGTTTCAAATATCTTCACCAGCTATATATCCACATTCCAAGTAATATTCACATTTTTCTTCAATACGTACGCTATATTTTTCACATTAGAAAAGATATAACAGGACACAAGTCCTCCTCATTAGGAAACCTCTCGACTACAAACAATTTTGATAAGTGAAGTTTAATATTTTATAATAATTAACAGAGAAATTAATACGATGAAAAAAAGATAGTATTAAATTAAGATCAAAGAGTATATAAGAATAATTTAGTCAATAACCCTTTTAATTAATCTTTCTTAAGAGGTGAAAAATAAATATAACAAGTAAAATGAACCAGATGGAGAGTAGTACAATGTTCAATATTGAAATAATGTATTACTTCATTAATTGAGCAAAGCTTTATATCAATAATTAAAATTTGTAACAGTATATAGGTAGAGATCGCATTCAATGTTAATCCTAACAACATTAAAGACCATAAGAATTTAGTTAATCCCTATACTTATAATTATATATTTGACACATGTGTCTGCTCAAAGATAGATATGACTATAAAAGTGTCCTTTAGCAAAAGAAAAAAAATTAGGAATAAGAAAATTAAAATGATTCTTGAGATATTTATAAATCATTGATGATATAGAGAAACAATCTATACCATCAAAAAATAATTTAACAGAGTACTAGAACAAATTACTTATTCTAATCAACAAGAATATATAATTAATTTTTAAGTGTGAAAATTTCTTCAACGTGATTGATGCATGCATAAATAAAACTCATCTATATATCTTAGTTAGATTGAATTAATGATTTCAATCATGATATTTATATGAATATCTCCATCTTTTCGACGTGATTCATTTTTAGGTACTTCTTTTTACTCTTATTTTAAAAAAAAAGTAATAACGTCTTTAATAATTTTGATATATATATATATATATATTATAAAACTTCTGAAATTGACTGTGATATTCTAATATTTTGTACGATTTAATGAATAAACTGAGAGTCTGAGACCGGTGATTTTTCTTAACGAAAGAACTATTTGAAAAATAAAACAACAACTTACAAGAGGGACCAGATTCCCACATTAAAGAACAACAAAAAATAACAAAACTGAAAAGGGTTCATATCTAGCTATCTAGAGAAGCACCATTTTCTATGACATGATTAAACACAACAAACTATAAATCTAAAATTTTATCTGACCCACTTATACCTAAAAAACAAATATGACTAGAAGACAAAAGGTACACATAGTAGAGTTGGTGGAGAGGGAGAAAAAAGATTAATTTCTCTTGTCCATTTCATCCTCATAAGATGGAAGCAAAAATTCCTTGGAGTTCTTCAGACCCTATGAAAATATTGTCATACACGTTCTCCTCCTCTTCACCATCGCCTTTATTTTCCACGACAGCAACAACCATTTTATTATTGCTCTCGATTTCAAGTGTAGGTGTAGTTGGGCTAATTGAAGAGGCATCAACTTTGGAACGCTTAGCACGTTTGGATGAGGACAATGATGCATTCAAGTTTAATGCTTTGGGCATAATATTTATGCTTTTTGGAAGTTTATATTTGGAACTATTGTTGCAGAACGCAAGAGATCTACGATATGTAGGTCGATCATGGTTGTGTTCACCAGAATAGGACACAAAGAAATAATTTTCATTCTTTGGGCTTTTCTCAATTATTTTCTTTGCTTCGCAGGATCTTGATGTACTACACTTAAAGTAGTTCCTGATATATCATATACAGAAAAATAATAATCAATACTGGTCAAATATTACATGTGTCTACATCTACCATTAATAATTTTTACTACTTTTTATCACAAAAAATTGAGAATTGAATAAAATTTTCTACGATATTGAAAAATGATGAAGAGAGCAAACCTCGGGAAAGGAAAATCTTTGATTGACTTCTGACCATACTTATACCATGTCCATTTATCATTGAGTTCCTCTTGCAACACTTCATAGATAACTCTTGTTGATTGATTTTTTCTGAATTCAAATTAAAAGTACTAAAATAAAAATTCTAAACACGCACACTTAAAATGTAACAGAGGAAGCAATTACCTTTTACAAGTTTTGATCAGAGGATTCTTTATGGGCATAGTGAAATTAGGATAAACTTGATCCTGCGTCACAAGTTGTTGTTGTAGATCAATCAATTCTTGTGGTGTTGTAGTTGTTGTTGGCACACACGTTATCATTGTTGGTAATGGAGGAACAAAGAGTTGTTGTCTAAATGGAGTTGGCTGAATGGGATGCAAGTACATTTGTTGTTTATCATTTTGATCCATGATTCTGACCTGGTCATCTGATTTTTTAAGTTGTTGTAGATCGATCAATTCTTGTGGTGTTATAGTTGTTGTTGGTACATATGTTTTCGTTGTTGGTAATGGAGGAAGAACGACTTGTTGGCTAAATTGAGTTGATTGAATTGGATTTAAGTACATCTCTTGATTATCATTTTGGTCCATGATTATGACATGGTCATCTGATTTTTCAAATTGTTGTTGTCGATCAATCGATTCTTGTGGTGTTGTAGTTATTGTTGGCATACATGTTATCTTTATTGGTAATGGAAGAAGACAAATTTGTTGACTAATTTGAGTTGGTTGAATGGGATGTAAGTACATCTCTTGATTACCATTTTGGTCCATTATTATGACCTGGTCATCTGATATTTCCTGGTGAGCAACTGGAAAATCAATAGAGAAAATTTCAGATAAGCCATCAAAACAAGGCATGTCAGAAGCAAATTTTTTGTCAAAAGTATTCCAATCACCATTTTTAAGAGACTCCAAACCTAAGTTAGGATCTATAACATCGTTAGGTCCATTAATATTACAACTTCTTACAACAGCGCCTAAATCCCAATTATTATCCCCCATTTTAGATCTATATATGTAATTTTATCTAATTAATTTACAGAAAAAATGGGATAGGGGCAAGAAAATCTTTAAAAATTTAATAATATGTTTATTAAAAGAACTAATGATATATTTTTTGTGAGAGAGGAGTGAGGAAAAAGATCAAAAAAGGGGCTGATTTATAGAGAAAATAACTGAGGTTGTTTTAGTGGGTAGAAAATTAAAAATCAAAGACTGAGATGAAGAAAAGTGAACAAGATGGGCTTATTATATAGCGAACTCAGAGAAGTACCCACCTACTCCGGCACATCCCTATTCAATGAACATTTAATGTTCTTTTCCATTTCATGGTGAGGGTAATTAGCATATAATTAAAAATAATCTCTTGTACCCTTTTGTTAAAGATTGTCAAAGTTTAATCTTTTCAAATAAAAAAATCTTAAATAGTGAAACAGAGGTCTCCTAAGAAAAGAAAATTTACAATTTCAATAATTTTATGCCCCTTAACTTTGCAAGAATGTGAAAGTGGGGACAATAGTTACAATCAATATTTTTTCTATGAAAGATAATTGGTGCAACATGACCCCCTCACATAAGAAGATGTTAGTAACTTTGATGAAGCAGTAAACTATGTTATCTCTGCTTAAAAATCTTAGATGTTGTAATGTATTGAAAAGGGAAACTACACACATGCACTTCCCAACTTTGATGCAACACTCGAAATATTGTTAAATACAAAAGCCTACATAGATTAGATTCAAAGATAGTTTAGTATATAAAATATTTTGTGTGTACAAAAGCTTACATAGATTATATTAAAAGATAACTTAATGCATAAAACATTGTGTTCACACAGAATTAGGAAAAAGGTCGCAGCCTAAGAGGTGTGATGTAGAAAGTCTATTCTAATATCAGGCATTAATGGTTGATTCCATCTTACATACACTAGATTCTCATAATTTAAAAAAAAATAAAAAATTCCATCTTATAAGGTGAAATTCGAATTTTGCACGAGGATTGGTTGAAAATTTACACATGGAAGCATCTTATTAATGAAAGTCGAGCTTGCAATTGAGTCTCCGACCCTAGTCCAAAAACAACTTAGAGTCAGTGCCACCAGTGTATCAAGGACCAAATATGCTCAACATGGTGAGAACTATATCATGGTGAGGACTATCGACAACATTGCTTTTATGGACCTTCTCCTCTCGATCACAAATCTTCACTTTGTCGGTCCATGCTAACTAGGTTTTTCAATCTAAAACTAGTCACCCTCAAACCCAATGTAAGACTTTATACATATGATACTACTTGAGTACTTTTAAGGGTATCCTTCTTTAGATAGCAAAATAACATTTTCTTACTAGCATCGTTAGCTTATTTTCCCCTTATGTAAACCCTTGCAGGAGAAAAACTGTAACATCTCAAAAAATAGAAAAGTTGAATTGGAAAGGAAAAGTTGCATTTTTGGCACTGAGGTTGTGGTCTATGATTCGAACCTATGGACTATAGGTAGTCTTACGGGCCATAGGAAGGAAGTCGTAGGAACCAAGTTGAGTTTTCAAAAATGTCAAGTCTCTGATAATGGTTTGCGGATGAACAAGATGAGTTGTAGGCTTGTCTATGGGTCGTAGGAAGTGTCACGCCCCGAGGCTACCCCCTTGACGTAACACGGGACCTAGGATCACGAGTGACCCCAAGCTAACCCTGTGTCTGGCATATATCAAGCATACTAAGAATAACTGAATAAAACATAAACTATGCGGAAGCTTAAAACAATAGATAACTGAAAGTGGGGAATACCCAACTAGTCTGAATGTATAAACCATACTAAGAGTTTAACAATAACTGAAAGATCAAACTTAACAACTCAAGCTGATACTACTACTATGTTTGAAAAGCCTCTAACTGAGTTGAGTTGTTGGGACATGCCCCCCAGCTAATTCTTACAAAACAGAAAATTGAAAGTAAAGACTAAAATGAAAGCATGTCTATTGTCTTCGAAATATGAGGACTCACCACTGAAGCTGCTGAATACTGATCGAGAATCGATCTAAGCGTGACCTGGATGCTGAGTACCTGAACCTACATCATGAAAGGATGTAGTGCAGAGTATGCGTCAGTACTTTGAATGTACTAAGCATGCAGGATATAGATACCAAGTTGAATAAACATATATAAGCTGAAATAAGGTATAACTGAGCAAGAATGTACATACTGAAAAGTTGAACTGAATGCAATGACCAAGTACTAATCATGAACATGACAAGCTGAACTGAATACTGAAGTATATACTGAAAACCTGGTCAAATGCACTAAGAGTCTGACTGTGGGAGCTACTATTGACCGACATAAAACCACGTGAGCTAAATGTGGAGTCCGATGTATACGCCCCATCGAGAGGACCCAATATACCTTGCCAGGGGTATAAAGGCATGACTGGTGTGATCACTAAATATGATGCTCAAATGAGGGGACTTATAATCCAATGGGGGGACGTAGTTCTGGGACTATGAGGGTACGCTGAACCCTAGTCCAACTCGGTACTAAGTCTAGTCCCAATTGAATATGTAAATGATACTTTATGACTGAAAAACTGAATAGCTCAAGATACTGACATGCTAACTGAGAATGCAACATTTATGTACTGACAATGAGACATTTGAAAACTGAAGCATGGTTATCTGTTTAACTGACCTAGCAAATGCAATTCATGAACTAGGCGAATCTACACCAACCAGGATTCTGAGATTCATGCAAGGAACTAAGCAAACTTTCCAAGAAAACATGATAATTCAACTACGAATACTAGAACAACTAAATCACAACAATTATCCAAGCATTTAGAAACCCTAGGTCTAAATGAGATATGGAAAATCAAGAATCTGTCTTAATTCTAGGGACCTAGTGGATGAAAGGAACCCACTAGTGAAATTCTACATACCTGTTGACGAAATCTATGGAGAAATTCTTTTTATTTTGGGGCTGAACCTTGAAGAACACTGTTGCTTGTTCTTGGGAGGTTTGGTCGACTTTTCCTCTTCTGTTTGCTCCAAGTTTGGATGATTTTTGGAGAATGAGGGTTCTGAGTAAGTCTGACTAAGTTATTAGGCTTAGACTGAGTAAAACGACGTAGTTTAGGCATAAAATAACGTAGTTTAAGGGGCCCAGTGCATAGTAAAAGACCTAAATGACCCTAACTTAAAAGCTGACGAAGGCCATCCACGGAGGGACCTACGGACCGTCGGTTGACTTACCAACCGTAGGTAGCAGTCGTCGGTCAAGCTCTGCCCGACAGGGCTTCACTAAAATAAGCATAAATTTTTACTCCGAGATGGGATTTTAGCAAATTCGGTTGCGTTGGAAAGAAGATTAAATTATCTTTAATTTGATAGGTCATTGGACACCTAATTCATTGTGTGCTAAAAGATATGACCGTTTGAAGTTGACCCAACAACAATTTCCCTCTAACTGGCTGCTGACCCTCACCTACGGTCAGACCTACGGTCCGTAGGTCCAACCACAGACAGTACTGGTCGACCGTGGTTGGGATCAGAGACTATAAAGATTTGGGCCTGAACGACGGAACCGCACCTACGGTCGGTGGTTCTACCTACGGTCCATGGGTGATTCCGTTGGTACTGGCACCAGTTTTTCAGAAAACTAGGATTTTTCTTCATTTTGAGATCCGAGATATTACATTATCTCCCCCTTGGAAACATTCTTCCTCGAATGAAGTCTAAACAAGCTGAGTATGGAGGGAAGGAGCTGCAATCCCTATCACTAAGTACTAAAAACTGATATCTAACTGAACTGAGTTCCCTGAATATGCAAATATGCTTAAATGCAAGGATAACTGAAGGAACCATATACTAAGACTGAATTTACGCAAAAGTAAACAGAGAGACTGGAGAGGAACTATTACCTTAAGCTGAAATGGAAACGGAAGGAAAGAGGTGAGGATACTTGGCCTTCATAGCTGCTTCTGCATCCCAAGTAGCTCCCTCTACAGACTGACTCCTCCACAAAACCTTCACTAAAGCTACTTCTTTATTTCTCAACCTACGAACCTGATGGTCAAGGATCTCAACTGACACCTCTTCATAAGTGAGACTATCCTTCAAAGGCACACTCTCTAATGGTACTATTGATGCCGGATCACCCACAAACTACTTCAACAAGGAAATGTGAAAGACTGGATGAACCGCTGCTAGTTCTGCTGGCAACTCTTACTCATACGCCACATTACCAACCCTTTTCATGATTCTGTAAGGACCTACATATCTAGGACTGAGCTTCCCTTTCTTTCCAAATCTCATCACCCCTTCATAGGTGACATCTTTAGGAAAACCCAATCATCGATTTCGAACTCTAAGTCCATTCTCCTCACATCTGAATAGGACTTCTAACGACTCTGAGCTGTCTTTAGTTTATCTCTGATGAGTTGAACTTTTTCCATAGCCTCATGAACTGAATCTGCCCCAATCAAGGTTGCTTCACCTACTTCAAACCAACAAATCGGGGTCCTACATCTACGCCCATAAAGTGCCTCATACGGGGCCATCTGAATACTGGAATGAAAGATATTATTATAAGTGAACTCTATGAGAGGTAGGTGATCATCCCAACTACCCTTGAAATCGATCACGCAAGATCTCAACATGTCCTCGAATGTCTGAATGGTACGTTCTGCCTGACCATCCGTCTGCGGATGAAATGCTGTACTGAGATTTACCTGGGTACCAAGACCTTTCTGAAACGATTTCCAGAAATGAGAGGCAAACTGAGGACCTCTATATGAGATGATAGACAAGGGAACTCCATGCAATCTGATTATCTCATTGATGTAGAGTTTGGCATAGTCCTCCACTGAATCTGTAGTCTTGACAGCCACGAAATGAGTGGACTTAGTAACTCTATCCACTATCACCCAAATGGAGTCATGTTGTCTGCGAGTACGAGATAAACCCGTAATGAAGTCCATATTTATCACTTCCCACTTCCATGTAGGAATTTTAGTCTCCTGAGTCATACCTCCTAGTTTCTGATGTTCCACATTAACCTGTTGACAGTTAGGACACTTAGCCACAAAGTCTGCTATGTCCCTCTTCATGCCGTTCCACCAAAAGAGTTCATGTAGATCACAGTACATCTTAGTGGCACCTGGATGAATAGAATACCTGAAGTTATGAGCTTATGTAAGGATCTGCTTCCTCAACTCACCCACATTAGGAACACATAAGCGACCCTGGTAACGAAGTACACCATCTCCCCCTTGGGAGAAAACCTCAACTTTATGCTGATGAACTGCACCTTTTAACTGAAGTAATATAGGATCACTATCTTGTTTTTCCTTAACCTCCACCACCATAAAGATTCTGATCCATTCTGAACTATCACCCCACTATCTGATGTGTCCGTAAGGCAAACTCCTAAGCGAGCAAGCCGGTGAACATCTTTGACTAACTCTTTCTTTTCTTCCTCAACATGTACTACACTACCTATAGATAGTCTGTTGAAAGCATCATCCACTACATTAGCCTTACCAGGATGGTAAAGCACATTCATCTCATAGTCTTTGAGGAATTCAAGCCATCTCCTCTGACGCAGATTCAACTCTTTCTGGGTGAACACATATTGCAGGCTCTTATGGTCTGTGAACACGTCAACATGAACACCATACAAGTAGTGTCTCCAAATCTTTAGGGCAAATACTACAGCTGCAAGCTCGAGGTCATGAGTCGGGTAGTTCTTCTCATGGGCCTTAAGTTGTCTAGAAGCATAATCTATGACCTTACCTCACTGCATCAATACACAACTAAGGCCGACCCTGGATGCATCACAATAAATTACATAACCGTTTGAACCATCTGGTAGAGTCAAGACCGGAGCTGTAGTCAACCTAGTTTTCAGTTTTGAGAAACTTTTCTCACACTCATCTGACCACTGAAACTTAACCTTTTTTTGAGTCAACTTGGTTAATGGGGAAGCTATGGATGAAAATCCTTCAACAACAAATGGAACTCAGTTCAGTTAGATATCAGTTTCTAGTGCTCAGTTAGTAGGGTTTGAAGTTCCTTCCCTCCAAACTTATCTTGTTTAGTCTTCCTTCGAGGAAGATTGATCAGAAGGGGGAGATATTGTAACAACTCAACAATTTGAACTTGGAATGAAAAAGAGAAAAGTGCAGTCCACGGAGGGGTTCACAGGCCTTGAAGAGGTCCACGACCCTTCAACCTTGCCCGTGGAGTTGCACCCAGCAGCTGTGATATTAAGCCACGAAATTATTAGCTACGACATAAAATTCATCACTAATTATTCACCTTTGGTGACAAAAAAATACATTTCGTATTTAAATGTAAGAGCAACATACTTATAGTGACAAAACATACAATTTCGTAGCAAAGTTTTATCCACTAAAGTTTCCCACCAAAAAATAATTTGGCGCCATATATTAAGTACAACTAGTGAAAAATTTTAATTCATCAATGACACATTATTTTGTCGCTAATAATATATCCAATTTGTGACAAACTTTTATTTGTCATAAATATAGTTACAATTTTGGACACGAAAAAATTTCATCACAAAATATAAGTTGTTGCAATAGCGACAAAATAGAGTTCGTAGTTGAATGTTGTAAGCTTTAGCCACAAAATTTTATATTTAATAGTGACCTTAGTTTTTCTCTCAAATAATATAAGCTATTAGTGACGATTATTTTATTGTCTTTAATTAACATTCGACTTAGTGACAATATAATTTTTTCACAAAATATACAATGTTTAAATAGTGACAATTTAAATTTTGTAGTTGAATAATTTAACCATTTACCACTATATTTTATAGCTAAATATAAAAATAATATTTGGCTACGCTCGAGTGCAGATCTATAGGGTAGTGAGAGAGTTCACTAGAACCACTTGATAAAAAATTACACAATATATTGATGATATTTTTTTAAGTTTATAAGTTGACTTAGTGGTTTAGGGGGTTCGAAATTCCCTTGACGTTCCAAGTTTAGAAGTTGACTTAGTGGTTTAGGGGGTTCGAAATCAATGTCAGCCACTTGACAAAAGAGATGTAACCAAGGAATTTATCTAAGAAAATATATCAAAATCAATAAAGAATATTAACAATCTAGTGGAGTATGGGGAGGGTAGAGTTTGCATAGACCTTACTCTAACCTAGTAAAGATAGAAAGAATGTTTACGGAGGATCCTATGCTTTAGTAAAATAAATCAAAGTAGGTAGGACGAATCACCCACACTAAACCTCACAAGTTAGGACAACATGAAACAGCAAAAGACCAATTCAAAATGAAGTAAATTGTGTTGGACAAAAAAAGTGACAATCTTCGTGGTCTAAAAGTGCTCTATTTTGCAAAAAATAAATACCAAATAATCATTACCAAAAACCTTGGTAATAAGTAATAACATGCTAAAGTCAGGACACAAAATCTAATATAAAGGAACAAAAATATTTTCTAGGTAAATAATATTAAGAAAAAATAATATGAATGAAAAGCCTCTACTTCTTAAGCAAATAAGTTTTCCAGGTCTTCTATAACCTCCAACAAAAAAGAAATCATCAATTATTGTAGTGACTACACCATTCTCGAGACATGACATGTAGACATCAGATAGTTCAGCATGGAAAAATGTGGCTGCAACTGAAGAGTAGAACTTCAATTTGTCCATTTTCTGTTGTATCAACCACCTGTTACCACAAACATTTAAATACGCACATCAGAAAAATTATAGTACAAAGAAAGTTAGTTTCCTGCTCATATCATAACCTTTTGTATAAAATATATAAATTTGCTCTCCAGTAACAAAAAAAAGGAGAAAGGGGACCGGGTCGATAGTAGCTAAGTATTATCTTTCTTTTTAATTTAGATATGACCAATGTTATTGAACTTCAGTAATCTATGTTGAAAAGACAAATATTTTACTTGTTAGTTCATGGACTAGAATATTAATTATGTTTCTTGGTTTTTGAAATACATTTATTAGAGTATCAAGAGAGATATAAAATGTCAAAAAAAGTCCTCTCTAAATTTTCTCTCTAGAATTTCTTAACAGTCATATACTATCAAATGAACACTGTTGTAGGATTCAAGAAATTATTTCTCAGGTTATTTATGGTGCAATTCGAGTGATTCCAAAAACTAGAGAGGAAATAGCACACTTTAATCTAGGTATGCTCAAAGAATCAAGTGATTCCACCGTGCGAATATCTAGTTCTAAAGATGGCGATTTGGAGAAAATCGTAAAGGATAGTCTGGATATGCGCACTCATATTCGATGTGAGGATCCTACAGGTGAGTGTCCTAATATTTAGTCCTCTAATAGTCAATTAATTAAAAATGTTGATAATTTTGGTCCTACTAATATGTTAAATAATAAAGAGGGTGATCATGGTGGTAAGGGTAAAGAGATGGTCATAGAACAACATCAGCAGGGTCCTAATAGGAATGGCAACACCAAACAAAATTATACCAATGAGCCTAATAACTCCACTCGTAAACCTTATGTCCCTAACAACACTCCTCTCCAAATTTCCAGAAATTTCAAAACCTTCAGACCAAACAATATCATACTTGCAAAGGAGAGCACAAAAAACAACAATGCGACCACTGATCCAGCACAAAAACAACCCACTCAAACTAAACAAAAACCAGTTGTGATCCCAAAACCTCCCCTTCCTAATATCCCTCACTCTATGGTTACTAAACTAAGAGATCAAGAAGCCTAAAAAATTATTCCTATAGACATCAGTCCTCCATAGATTACTACCAAACATAGAAAACTAGAGAAAACTCCAATAGAAGTCCAATGAAACAAAGTAAACAATCAAATGAGTGCGAGCAAAAGTTTGAAATTACGTTTTTAGCCAGCCCCTCCCAGTAGCGAGTAAGAAAAAGAAGAATAGAATAGATACCTGGAAGAAGAAGGAGAGACGCACTAGTCGTAGTCAATGAAAGGTAAGCCTCTACAGTTATGAAGTTACATAACAAAATCAATGTCATCTTCATCATCTGTGTCACCATCTTCATCTTTATCAGTACTTTTAGTGCCTTCATTTCTATCAAGATCACTTATGTACTCAATCATAGTGTCATCCTCTAGGTCAGAATCTTCGGTATTGTAACCAACTTCATGTCCTGTTTGAACCTTCAATTCAAATGCACTTGAATCCAAGGTAATTGAATCAACATCATCTCTATGTAATTGGATCAGCATATCCTCAATAGAAACATCTACCATGTTACTTTCAATTGACACATCTTGATACACTTCATCAGTAGTGTGCAATTCATCACTTTCCACCTTTGAATTTTTCATCTCTAGCACATCATATATATGTCTATCTTGAAAGTTTTGCACAATTCGCCAAGTTTTTCCTAATTTTGGATCACAAATATAAAATACTTGCTTTGCTTGAGTAGCTAGTACAAAAGAATCATGTTCATACCAAAATCTATTTACATTTATACTAGTAAATTTTTATCTTTCTGCATCCCAGTTTTTTTACGAAGATCAAACCACTTGCATTTAAATAGAACAACTCAATTGGCTTCTATATACTCTAACTCAATAATGTCAACTATAATACCATAAAAGTCAATCACTTAATTTTCATGATAGCCTTCAACAACTATGCCACTATTTTGACTTTTACGTAATTCATCACGACTTTGAATATGGTACCTAACACCATTAACAATACAACCAGTATATCTCCTTCCTCGAACATCAGGTCCCATTGCCAAAGAATATAACTTCTTGATAGACATTGAATTCTCTTTATTACACAAATGCATAATCTACGATGAAAAATTATTACATTCAATTAGTAAAGAGGAAAAAGTTAAACTTAAACACACAAGACGATTGTCATTTTAAAAATCACTTACTTTCCCTTTGAACCATAAAGAAAAATGTTCTCTATGTTTCTCTTCTATATTCACAACAGCTTGGTTCAACAACTCATTTTTGTGTTCCCTACATAGGAAAATATGAATTTAAGAGTAATTTAAAATAACAGAATACCAATATAGATAAATAGGAAAACTTACTATAGAAAACGCTCTACTTCTTCACAATTATTTAACACATACCACTAAGCCATATCAAAATCTTTCTTCGTTATTGCATCATAGTCTCCTTTAAATGGTCTAACACTTTCTGAAAATATGTCCAGAACATGTTCCTCTTTGTTGCTAGATCCATCAGCATTTCAATCTTCACGATTAAATCTAGTCTCAATGTTAGTAAGATACATAGAGCAAAATGTCAAACATTCATCAATAATATAACCTTCTGCAATATAACCTTCTGGTCGCGCCTTGTTTTGCACATAATGCTTAAGCTTACACAAAAATCTCTCAATTTTGTATATCCACCGATACTGTACTGGTCCCCCATACATAGCTTCTCGTGTCAAATGTACAACCAAATGTACCATAATATCAAAAAAAGCAGGTGGAAAGATCATCTCAAGCTTACATAATATAATAACTATATCCCTTTCAAGTTATTCCAAGTCATCTCGTCTCAATATCTTACAACACAACCGTTGAAAGAAATGACCTAACTCAATCAATGCTAAAGAGACATCTTTATTTCCAAATCCACGAATAGCTATAGGTAGCAATCGTTGTAGCAAAACATGATAATCATGACTTTTGAGTTTAGCTATCTTAACACCATCTGCACTTACACACCTTGAGATATTTGAAGCATAACCATCAGGAAATTTAACACATTTCAAAAATTCCCCAAATTCTTTTTTCTCTTTTTCTGACATATTATAACAAGCAGATGGAATTGTATAACTAGAACCATCATGGTGCAACTATAGTTCCTTTCTTATGTTCATATCCTTAAGATCTTCTCTTGCTTTTGTTGTGTCTTTAGTTTTCCTGTCAATATTCAGTAATGTCCCCAAAATACTCTCACAAATGTTCTTTTCTATGTGCATGACATCTAAATTATGCTGCAACTTCAAGCTCTTCCAGTATGGTAACTCAAAGAAAATACTTTTCCTCACCCAATTCAACTCTATAGGAAGACACTTTTTTTTCTTATTATTTGAGCGTTTTCCTGGTCTATAAGTACTGAGTAGATCCAATTGTTGTAAGACATCATTTCCTGAGAGCTCTTTTGGTTTCAATCTTTTTTCTACCTTCCCATCAAACTTCATGCTTCTTCTCCATGCGTGGCTAGGTTTAAGATACCGACGGTGACCCATGTAACAAATTTTACTTCTTACCTTTTGTGACGGTGCATCCTTATTGCAAGTAGGGCATGCCATGTATCCTTTAGTACTCCATCCAGATAAATTAGCTAATACAAAAGAAATAATATATGTTAGCTATTACAGTTATGTGTTCCCCTGTTATTAATTATTAGGTGGTTATTCCAATAGAAGAAAAATGAGATTCATGTATTCTTTTCTATCTATCTTGGACTAGTTTCAAGGGTGTTGGTATCATTACTGTAGCTAATAAATAAACAGGAAACAATCAAAGCTTGTCAACCTAACTACTTAAATTAGTTGAGGTGAGGCTTACTTATTTGGGTTGATAAAAAAAACTGAAGAGTTATCCTCTCATTACTCCTTACATTTCTATGACATGTGATAAAGTAATTGCATTCTCTATATTATAAAGGAACGACAAAGACCTGGAAGGTCGTTACAGCTTGATATGAAGAATTTTTAGGTTGGAGATTTAGACATATCGAACAATAAGAAATATAAAAACTTACCATAAGCTGGAAAGTCATTTATGGTCCATAAAACAGCAGCATGCATCTTGAAGCACTCCCCTGTGGATGCATCAAATGTCTCTACACCATCACTCTATAACTCTTTCAATTCATCAACCAAAGGCCGCAAGTAAACATCAATATCCTTTCAAGGTGCTTGAGGACCAGGAATAAGTATTGACATCATCATAAATGGATCAGTAAAGCATTTCCAAGGAGGAAGATTATAAGGAAATAAAATTACAGGACACATGCTATATGTTGTGCTCATGTTACCAAATGGGTTGAAACCATCCGTCGCGAGGCCAAGTCTAATATTACGTGGTTCTTGTGGAAACCACGTATGATTCTTATCAAACTCTTTCCAAGCTTCAGAATCAACTGGATGCCTTAACACATTCGTCTCATCAAGATATGTTTCTTTATGCCACCTCATGTCAGTGCTTGTTTTTTTTTTTTGACATAAATAATCTTTGAAGTCTCGGCTTTAAGGGAAAATATCGTAAGACTTTATGAGGAATCGTTTTACCCTTTCCCTTATCAATTTTCCACCTTGAAGTACCACACTGTGGACATTCTTGTCTATCTTTAAATTCACCCAATAAAGCACACAATCATATTTACAAGCATGAATCGAAATGTATCCTAATCCCAAACCTTGTAGCATGTTTTTAGCATCATAATGCGACTTAGGAAGTGTCTCACCATTAGGCAATGCATCTCGTAGCAACTCTAACAACATATTAAATGACTTGTTGCTCCATTGATTGTACACTTTTAAGTGGAGCAATTTCACAATAAATGAAAGCTTCGAGAATTTCTTGCATCCCGGGTACAATTCAGATTCAACTTCTTTCAACAATTTGTCAAACTTCTTTGCTTCGCTCTCGCTCAAATTATCACATCCATTGTTACTGGATGTTGTCTCCTGATTGGCTTGTGATTTTCCACCGATTTCTTCTAACATGTCATGTATTTCATTATGGCTGACATGTTCTTCATTCATCCATTCCTCATTTTCATCTTCATTGTCAATTGCTTCATCATTATCTCTCATTTGTGATTGTTCCCCATGGTATATCCATTGCACGTAATCTTTCATAATTCCTTTCAACAACAAGTCATCATATACAACATCTTGTGTTTGAAAATTTATATTTAAACAGTCTGGCAGGGACATCAAATTTTAGCATTTCGATCAAAGCGAGTTCGAATAAGTTTCATAAAAGATTGGACACCCTCTACATATCTTTTCGAGAACTTTGGTTCATGCATCAATCCTTTATCCATGATAAACTTCACAAACATATAACCAAATAATAATTAAATACTATAAAAAAGCAGATTTCACAAGGTAATATTAATTTTAAGCTCTTCGCAGGTCTTCCGAAAACACAATAGGTGCCACAACAATCAAACATTTGTCAAGCCTAGCAACTGCCGATGCTTGAGCTATATGACCAAGTAGTATACAACCTACTTGACTACCTAAAACTCACTCCCAATCAACTCCTAATAGCACTCGGTAAATCAGACTTCACTAGTGAATGAAATCGTCTCTCAGAAAATCTGTCGAACATGTTGCAGGCATCCTACTGTAAGCTTGGTTTTGACAGCAATGAACGGGTGGTCAACCCTTCTGAAAAGTTGGGAACTTTAGTTTATATGTCAGAATAACATTCACAACAATCCCTATACATAGAGACTCATAAACTGCGTCACTAATAAAGCACATAATTCACGTCAATTTGCACACAAATTTTTGCTTGAAGGGAATATGGGATGGTTCTGATAGCAAGCAAGAGAGAGAAGAAACATAGAACCTTACCTGAATACTAGCGAGGTGGAGGTATGACCAGAAAGATCGGCCACAACTACTGCGGAGGAGAATCGTGAGAGCTAAACAGATGGGGAAGATGGGTATCTTTTGTTTTGGACGAGAAATAATAAGAGTAGATGTTGGGTTGTTTTGAAATCAGAGTGAAAAGAACTTATCAACTTTAGCTCATTTATTAATAAAAAGTAATGAATCATTTATAGATTTGACTCATCTAATGACTTTTCTTTTTGTTCCCCTAAATTTTATTTCTTATCAACTTTATTCACTTGATTAAAGATTTTATATATATAAAGAAAATTATAGTTACTACAAAAATATTATACCCATAAAGCGCTGCATTTAGCGTCGGGATACAATAATTACCACCTTCACAACTTTTCTCTCCATTCAGAGCTTAAGAATTTTTGCTCCAATTTTTAATCAAGATTCATGTGATGCTCGTGGTGTGGTTGTTGGAAAGCAAAGAGGCCATCCTCAGGTATCACATTTTAATTTGTAGGTTTTGAGAATTAGAAATTTTTCCTTAATTTTTTTTTCTTTTTCAAGTTGTATCACTTCTTTGGATGAAGTTGAATGCAAGTCTCGCATAGTGTTATAGTCGTGAAACTACATCAAATTATCCAATCAAGTAGAAAGTGCGCCAGATAATTAGGAGGAAAGACAAGCGAAGTAAAGTAATGGCCTAAGTCAACTTTGTGATTGATTTAACTGAGAGTGAATTGAAGTTGAATGTAAGTCTCACGTAAAGCTATAATGAAACTACATTCAATGATCCATTCGAGTAGAACATATGTCGACATGCATTAGGAGGGAAGACAAGAGAAGTAATAAAATGAAACATACCAAGTTCATTTTTTGATAGATTTAATTGAGAGTGGATTGAAGTTGAATGTAAGTCTCACATACAAATATAGTAGTGAAACTACATTCAATGAGTCACTCCTCGCGTGTTTCTTCCACCAAACGTTAGTGTAACACTCCAAATATTGTCATTTATCTTAGGGAGTATATATATCATTGGACAAAATTCCCTTTTGGCTTACGTGGAACACTCCCTGACTCCACTTAATAGAGGCACGTGGGGGCTGATTGGAGGCCACATAGGCTAAAAAGGTGTACAAAATTACAAAAAACTGGGTTCGAGGGTGTAATAGGACCTTAGTATAGTTAAGGTGTGTCTCTGAAATTTCGGTCATAGTCTAAGGGGTACTTGTGCCTTATCCCACAATACTAACATCAAAGAACAAGTTTTTAGACGTGAATGATAAAATACAAAAAAAAAAAGTTTTTTTTTACAGCTTGGATTGCAAATTGAAAATTCTCCAAACCAAACATTTTGGAATTATAGTACCGAAAAAGAATAGAGGAACATTGTACCATACCATTTTAATTTGGTATGATATTGATATAGGATTTTAATTTGGATCAATGCCTTGTGGCGTGTAAATATTACAATATGTTATTTTTAAATTTCTATTAAGTAATTCTTTATAAAGAATTGTTTTTATTATAATGGCAAGATAGTTAAATTTATTTTTAAAATGTTACTTTTTTATTTTTTTGAAAAAACCTGTGGAATACCTAAATTTATCTTTAAACATAAGTAGGTGTAAGAATTTATTATTTTTCTTTCCTTTTTTCTCCTCTTTTTATATATATATTTGAAATAAGCTTTTAAGATAAATAGCTTAATATTCTTCAGTAGAAAACACAATGTAAGCAGTCCTACCACTTCTCAACCTTTCCACTTCCCAACTTTTTGTGATTACCTTCACAACCCTTAACATTTCTTTTTTGATTCCACCAAAACAGAACCATCGATCTTTGGGGTAAAAAATGCAAAAAAGAACTTTGTTTTGGCGCTTAATTTCTGAAATTTTTGGCTCCAAAATTGATTTTAGAAGAATGTATATATAAACATATGTGACAAATGAAAAGCTAACTCCGGAGTGAAGTTAGATTTCCGAGCTTGAAGAAACGTACCAGCTATGAATTATTCCTCTGAAAAATAGAGTACAAGAAGACTCAAATTCAAAGTAAATTATTCGTTTGAATCGCTTAAACTTGTCACAAAACAGCTACTAGACATACATGAAATTATGCTCTGCAACTTTGTATTGAGTGAAAATAGTATCCGTGTAGTACAGTTCATTGTTTCTTCAAAACCATAGAAGCAAATTACAAACATACACCATTAAAGCAATTTGAAGCAATCACCAGATTAGTTCTACATGATCACTTCTTAGTTTTTTTATTTCAGATTTTATAGGTGTGCAATAAACTTGATTCAATGAAGTTATTCTTTTGTTGAGTATAAAATTTTAATTTTACAAAGAACTCTTAGGACAATCTTCAAAGTCATTACACATATAGTAGCTCTTGAGAAAGTTGAACTATCAGTTCTCTCCATCTCCATTGATCTGCCTCATTGAATTTCTCAGCCAATATCTCATATCTTTCCATTATTTTCTCGTTGTAACAAAGCGCCTTGCCAGCCTCAATACTTGAACTTTGTGTCGAATTTGCATTCTTGGAAAGACTCAAAACTTCATCTGATCCATAATAGCGTTTGTTTTTTCCGGTGAAGGAGACACTAAACTCACTAACTGTAACACCTCGGATCTCAAAATGAAGAAAAATCCTAGTTTTCAGAAAACTGGTGTCAGTACCATCGGAACCACCCACGGACCATAGGTAGGACCACGGACCGTAGGTGGGGTTCCATCGTTAAGGTCCAAATATTTATAATCTCTGATCCCACCCACGGTCAACCAGTACAGTGCGTGGTTGGACCTACGGACCGTAGGTCTGATCGTAGGTGAGGGTCAACAGCCAGTTAGAGGGAAATTGGTGTTGGGTCAATTTCAAACAATCATATCTTTTAGCACAAAATAAATGAGGTGGCCCATGACCTATCAAATGAAATATAATTGAATCGTCTTTCCAACGCCACCGAGTTTGCTAAAATCCCATCTCGGAGTAAAAAGTTATGCTCATTTTAGTGAAGCCCTATCGGGCAGAGCTTGACCGACGACAACTACCTACGGTTGGTAGGTCAACTGACGGTCCGTAGGTCCCTCTGTGGATGGCCTTCGTCAGCGTTTAAGTTAGGGTCATTTAGGTCTTTTTCCTATGCGTTGGGGCCCTTAAACTACATCGTTTGATGCCTAAAGTACGTCATTTTACTCTGTCTAAGCCTAATAACTTAGTCAGACTTACTCAGAACCTTTATTCACCAAAAATCATCCAAACTTGGAGAAAAAAGAAGAGGAAAAGTCGACCAAACCTCCTAAGAACAAGCAGCGGTGTTCTTCAAAGTTCTAGCCCCAAAATCGAAGGATTTCTCCGTAGATTTCATCACCAGGTATGTGGGATTTCACTAGTGGGTTCCTTTCATCCACTAGGTCCCTAGAACTCAGTCAGATTCTTGATTCTCTATATCTTGTTTAGACCTAGGGTTTCTAAAACCTTGGATAATTATTGTGGTTCAGCTGTTGTAGTATTCGTAATCGAATTATCATGTTTTCTTGGAAATTTTGCTTAGTTCCTTGCATGAAACTCAGAACCCTAGTTGTGTAGATTCTCTTAGTTCATGAATTACACTCTCTAGGTCAGTTAAACAGATAAACATGCTCCAGTTTTCGAATGTTACATTGTCACTTTCTAAATGTTGCATTCTCAGATTTGTATGTCAGAACATTGAGCTATCCATTATTTCAGTTATGTTGTGTCATATACATTTCCAGTTGGGAGTAGGCTTAGCACCGAGTTGGACTAGGGTTAGTGTACCCTCATAGTCCCAGAACTACATGCCCCCGTAGGATTATAAGTCTCCTCTGTTGGGCATCAGAATTAGTGATCACACCAATCATGCCTTTATACCCCTGGAAAGATATATTGGGTCCTCTCGATGGGGCTTATACATCGGACTCCATGTTTAGCTCATGTGGTCTTATGTCGATTAATAGTAGCTCCCACAGTCAGACTCTTAGTGCATTTTAACAGGTTTTTAGTACATATTTCAGTATTCAGTTCAGCATGTCATGTTCATGATTAGTATTTGGTCATTGCATTCAGTTTAGCTTTTCAGTTATCTTTTCAGTATTTACAGTATTGCTCAGTTATGCTTTGTTCAACTTTCATATGTTTGTTCAGCTTAGTATCTATATCTTGCATGCTCGGTACATTCAAAGTATTGACGCATACTCTGCGCTACATCCTTTCATGATGTAGGTTCAGGTACTCAGCATCCAGATCATGCTTAAATCGATCCTCGGATTCGTATTTCAGCAGCTTCAGTGGTGAGTCCTCATATTTCGAGGACAATAAACATGCTTTTCATTTCAATCTTTACATTTCAGTTTTCAGTTTTGCTAGGGTTAGATGGGGGCATGTCCCAGCAACTCTAGTCAGTAGAGGCTTTTCAGACATAGTAGTAATATCAGCTTGACTTGTTAAGTCTGATCTTTCAGTTGTTATTAAACTCTTAGTATGGTTTATGCATTCAGACTAGTTGGGTATTCCCCATTTTTCAGATAACCACTGTTTCAGCTTCCGCATAGTTCTTGTTTATTTAGATATCTTTCAGTATGCTTATGATATTCCAGACAGGGTTAGCTTGGGGTCACTCATGATCCTAGGTCCCGTGTTACGTCAAAGGGGTAGCCTCGGGGCGTGACACTAACGCAATCACTTTTTCTGGAATAAGAGTTGGTATTTTGTGTTATTATAAGAATTACCATAAGTAGGATCCTCATAAAAAATCTGTGATTGACTAGAATAGGGGTATTATTAATGTTGTAGCAATTTCTCATATATTCATATTGCAGAGACTTCTCACAACAGCCTGTAAATCCCAGTTGAATGTAAAATCTCCATACCTATATAACAAAGAGACATATCAAAACACACAATGTTCATAATTATCATTTGTTGTGCATATGCCATGATATTTTGAAGGGATATAAGAAAGTCATGACTCCAGGAGGACATGTCTATAAGCAAAAAACACTTACTGGAAAAATTGTTTCATCTGCTCAATTTGCCGATGAGTCAAATAAATGTACTCCTGCTACTGCCACATGTAATACCAATTCTTATATAAATCAACACATTCATAGCTAGGAGTTACTTTTCAGGTTTGAAGCGGAAACTTAAACAACTAAAGCTTTTAGTAGTGTAAAACTTTAATCATAATATATTGAATCTGGAAATTCTAAAATGTATACACAAGTATTTTACAATTAAGATATTATTTCAAACTAAACTTTTCTTAATCAGATGATATAGCTATTAGTTACATTTCAGGTTTGAAGTCGAAACTTAAACAACTAAAGCTTTTAATTATGTAAAACATTAATCATAATATTCTTAATTGAATCGGGAAATACTAAAATGTATACACAAGTATTTTACAATTAAGATATTATTTCAAACTTACCTTTTCTTAATCAGATGATACAACAAGAATTAATAGGGGTCGAGGAAAAACAACGAGAAAAGGTCTTGAAAAAATGAATAGGGCTTTGGGGAAAAAGACGGTGATAGAGATCTCAGTTGGTAAAGGGAGGCCTGTTAAGGCGGTTCAATCAGCAAAACTCTCAAATGAATTGAAGGATAATTGCACAAAATTTTCTTGCGCTTCCAAATAAGTGGAAGGAACTCACTGTAGAGGAAAAAGATGTTGCGCTTATTAGATGTCATGTAAGATTTCTATTTTTGTTATTTTTGTTAAATTGTAATATGTAAGTGTTTAATCTTCTTATATGTTATAGGGATGTTGATTTTTATGTGTGTTTCTTTAAAACCTCCTTTTAGGAGAAGTTTGAAATTAACTTAGACGAGCATTACGTCAAAGATAGTTGTGAGAATATTCTCAAAAATAGAAGTCGGTAGTGGCGCTATAAATTAAAAAAGGTGTTTGAAAGTGCACTCTCCGAAGAAGTTACTCGTAAAATTGAAGTGCTAGAACTAACCCCGGAAAATTAGAATAGGCTTTGTGATATGTGGTCGAATCCAGAGCATAAGGTGATCTATATTCAAATAAATATATACTTTATTTGTTTAAGTGTTATTTGATCTACTTATATTTATATTTTCATGGTAGAAACGATGTCAGGTAAACAAGGCCAATCGATCTAAACTTAAATGTAACCATTTTATGGGGTCAAAAGCATTGGTAGATGCTCGTGCTAAAATGGTAACTATTTAATGATCGTAGCATTCTATCATCTCTTAATGAATTACTACCAGAAGAAGTGATACTCTCATTGTTGTTTGTACGCCCATGCTTACTACAATAAGTTTTTAAATTTATTTTATAGGGTGACACGACATCTGAAGGGGTCGAACCTAATAGAATTAAGTTCTATAAAAATACACATTACTCAAGTGAAAAAGGCTGGGCATCTGAAGAAGCTAAGACTAACTATGTGAGAAGCAAATATTCTAGTCGCATTCAAAATGATTTATTTGTTATTATAATAAGTTTAAATAATATGATTTATATGTTTTGTAGAACAACATGATTGATTTGAAAGCTCTATATACATCGGGAGAGTCTTCCATGACTATTGATGAAATTGTGGATGCTATACTTGGCAAAAAGTCAGGGTACATAAAAGGTCTCGGTTATGGTCCAAAAACTAATACTAATCGAGCAACACAAAGGAGAACAACAGAGTTAGAAGACTCCCTTCGAAAGATGAAGGAGGAAGCTGCTAGTGTCCAACATGGTCTGCAGAAATGATTGGATACAGCTAAAGTTGTTGTAGAAAATCAGCAGTCTCAGATAGAAACATTAACTTCACAATTGGATACTCTATCGGCACGTCAAGATGATATTATGAAACAACTGCAACATTTCATGAGCTCATCCCGATCAAGGTTAGAATTTAGTTTTGTCGTATCTTAGTCTTATTCTTCGCATTTTCCTTATGTCGAACTTGAATACACCTTTAACTTCTTTAAAATATGTGAAAGGACTGGTAGCAGATGCTTTATCCATAGAATGAAGCCTGTTTAGTAAACAAATAAGTTGCTTGATTAGTTTCCTTGAAACAATGAGAACCTTAAAAGTGGTTTAATTTAGAATTTATATAGTGTTCTCAATGATACTGTTAAGCTTCAAGTTATTTGTTTTATATTGTTCAAGGAATTTTAATATTCTTTTTTTCCATGTGGTCAGATACTAACACAACTCTAGCTATCTGCAACAAGGGTAAGTATCATGTAGTAATTAATAGAGAAAGACTTATTTATGAGAGACTTTATCCCGCTTCACTCTCCATGAATATATAATGAATAGATTTTTTTTATCTTCACAAGACATTTAACTATAAAAGTATTGATAGTGTGTTAAATTACAAATTTCATTATAGTTCTTTATGTTAAGTAGATAACAACTTTATAGATTTTTAGGACTTAACTTTGTTCCCTTTTCATGATTTAGTGATCACAGATTCTTATCAAGTTATCCATTAAGGTACATTTAATCTCATAACTTTTTAGTTTGTTCGTATCATGATATCATCAAGTATGAAATAAAATCTTAGATTTTCTTTCTCTATTTTACACAGGTTGTGGAAGGTGGAAATCAAGATTAGGTGCGAGAGAAGTGCTTTTGCAATGATATTTTTTGAAGCGGCTTCGATATTTTTATCTTTGTTTTGTTAATGTTTAGCATATCTTAGTTATACTTTAAAGTTGGATAAATGTTACTTAATATTAGTTTTTCTTCGAGGAGTATGTAGTGAATATCATCTCGATGTCATTTTCTATTTGTTCTTCATTAGTACTATAAAACAGTGTGCAACTTATTATTATTATTATTATTATTATTATTATCATCTTTCTTTCTTTAGTATTTTTTTTTAAAATTTGTATATTTATTATTATGGAACAAACTAGGTTATGAATTTTAAGATATTAATGTATTATTAAAAATTGTAAATTTTCTATAAATTATCAAATTTTAAAAAACCTAGTTAAATACATATGGAAAATAATATTAGTACGAATGACTAATGACAAAACATTTTGTCCTTAAAAGCATAAATTTTAGTGACGACTCTATTATATTTTTTAAGACGGTCATGTTTTCACCATAAAAGTATGACATTTGGTGACAAGAATATTTTTTGTCCCAAAATAGCCTACTTATTACCTATGAATTGACTTTGTATTTTATGACAATTATGATCATCTCTAGTTATGGCATTCTATAGTGACAATTTTGTTTTGTGAGTAAAAGAAATATTTTTAGTGACGACCTAATCGTTTTCAACTACAAAATTGTAAAAAAATAAAGTTGTCACTAATTTATACATTTAGGGA